>JAFBJQ010000579.1:822988-882909 GCA_016785345.1 Trinectes maculatus | reverse complement strand
CATCTGTCATGAAGCACATGTGAGACATGAGAGGGGGGGGGGGGGTACAAAAAATGTCACCCATTACTATACAATCTATTCTGACAAAAGATATGTTGGAACTTAAAGTCACACAAAAATATTTGCATAAATAAAATTTAAAAAGTCACAAGTCAAGTTTTATGATCAACTATTTGATGTAAAGGGGATGAACAACAACAACAACAACAATAATAACAATAATGATAATAATAATAATAATAATAATAACCATAATAATAATAATAATAATGATAATAACCATAATAATAATAATAATAATAATAATAATAATGTAACTCTGTTGCTACATTTTCACAAGAATGTGAACGTTAAAATGTCAAAGAAAACAGCATTTACATGACATGTTGTGTTTTCAGCGAGGGGTGTGGCTGCAATACGGTCCGAACACATGTTGACCTTTGACCTGGCCCCCTGCACTGTACCCGTAGTGAAAGATGATGTGAACCGTGAACCGAACTCGCCGTGGCGACATGTCAGGCCGAAACATGACGCCTGAACTCGCCGTGGCCAGTTACAGTGCACTGCACTCGCGTGCTTGTCTCTTTTCCAGCAGTTCTTTATTCCTGCCCTGTAATTAGGCCCTGCCTGCAAAAAGAAAAGAAAAACAGAAAAAAAAGAAAAAGTCGATTTGTTTACCCTGATGTTTCTTTCTCATTACGTCTGGATACAACCCCCGGAGATTTACTCTGCATGGAGCCCGCCGAGCGCAGGGGCTGTTTTCACCACTGATGGATGGCTCTTCCTTTGTTCTCTTAACGAAACTATGTTTGCTTTTTTTCCCCCCCATCTACACATCAGTCACGCAACTACGCCGTGGTCATCTGCACATACAGTACACAAATTATCCATTGTATCCGACCGACGCACAACAAACAAGTTTACATAACGGATGCAGGTTACTTGTGGACTCGTGCAAACGACAATCCGATTTCTCACACTGTGTCGCACTGGTGCAGCTGCTGCTGCTCGACTGTCAGGCTGTCGCACACAGACACACACAATGTGTGTGACAGCCTGTGATGGGAGTCAGAGACAAACGACGTCAACATGTCTTTGTAGTGTTGCACTTTAAGATTTGAAACTGAGCTTATTTATTAATTCGTCATCATTTAACGAGACGTTTGTGTCTAAATGTAAAATGGATGTTTGTATCCATGGACCAGGATGAGTGAGGGTTTTGTCAATCGGAATTCTGTTGACGTAACTGTACAACATCCAAATACCCACAAAGCCTGATAAAATCCACCAACTTGCATTGAGCTGATTCTGGATGTTTTCTTCTCCACTGACAGTGAAGGGGGAATGAGATGCAGACCACCGGCTGTCTGGCCCCTGCTCCAAATCACACGTCTCCCGGCGTCGCTGCTCACAGCTCGTCTCAGCAGACTCCTTGTTAACGGGATCGCACTTCCAAATCTGCTGCGCTAACACCTCCCAGCAAGGGTCATTATACCGCGGATCAGAACACACTCCTGCACGCACGCCGCACACACACGGCGAAATGTGTGCTGACTCGGGCGAGCAGGTTGTTTTTCCCACCTGAGTTCACACAAACAGCTCCCGGGCCAGATGTTGTGGTACGACGCACTCAGCATCCCCAGAGGGAGGCGACACACACAGCTTCCTGTGGAACCAGAGAACTGAATCACGATGGACAAAAACAAATAGCGTGTGTATTCTACCAGCTCCAGCTGGAGACGGTGGTTTTAATACAGGTGCACAGTTAAAGGGTTAGGAGATGGATCAGATCAAGTGAAAGGGATTAACAGACAGGGTTTTCCAGGTGGTGCCACGTCAACACAACGGAGCAATGTGTGGTGGAGATGTGGAACGGAGCAACGACATCAGTGTTTGAAAGAGGAAAGTGTCAAAGGGTCAAAGGGTCGCAGGAAACAGGATGAGGAGAAAGACGGAATCAAACACGTGCAGGGTCGGTCCAGTCAGTACTCATCAAAACAACCTGCGTGTGACCTGCGTGTGACCTGCGTGTGACCTGCGTGTGACCTGCGTGTGACCCCCCCATACATGTTGACTAAAATTAAAAGATGAATCAACTTGAATTGTCAGAAATCACCAACCACAATAACGGAATAAAACAGCTGTGGTGCTGAAAAACACCCGAAACCATGTGTGACGCCATGTTGACGCCATGTCGACGCCACGTCGACGGCACCCGCTGCTGCCTGAATGGAGGTGTCGGTGCAGCCTGACGTGAGAACCAGATATGGCAGAAATATATTCACGCCTGAAGTTTGTGTGAAGAGAAGATTAAAGTCTGTGGTTGTTAATGGAATAATGCACAAAATATTAATTAAAAAATACAGTAAATAACAACCCTCCATATGTGTGTGTGTACGGCCAGAATCATAATAACACACACACACACACACATGGATAAACAAAGATTAAATTAGGTGAAAGAAGAAAAGCGTCTCGGTTGGTTTTGAGGATGTGTGGTTGTGTAGTCACCTGTTGTGCGTCTGAGTGTAATTTGCATGCGACATCATGAAGCCGTTTGCTGTTGTGCGTGTTCTGTGTCGTCCAGGTGCATCCTGGGTATCGACAGTGGATTGGTTGAACATTTTGTCAATGTAAAAACGACGCGTTTCAAAGCATCTGACAAAACATTCTCACCATCAGCGGCGTTCCAGTGAGTGTGTGTCAGGAAGCTGGATGACTTCCATGGTCTTTCCTGAACGATCACAACTCTCTTTCTGCCGCCATCAAACACACACAATGTATTTTTTAAGTTTGGTTTTTGCTAATTCATGATCTGGAAAGGTTCAATTATTGATCTGACGTTCAGCGGGCGTCAGCGTGAGAGATGAGGGAATATTCGCCTGATCTTCCAACACGCGGCAGACGACACTTACACAACGTACGACATCCTGGATGGAGGGATAAGTGACAACACACACGGTGAAGAAAAGACGTCTCACTTACTTTCCTTTTTTTTTCTTTTAAAGGAGCAGGATGTAAATTTCCGGAACATGATACAGGACGTTGGAGCCGCTCGGTGTCGTCAGGGCAGATTCACTGTGCAGCAGTGACAGGACGTCAGCTGGAGAAAAGAAATAATTATTAATGATCAGGAATTATTTTGGTGCAGTTTAAGTTCTGATATATATATATATATATATATATATATATATATATTTTCCAAATAATTGATACTTAACATTTGCACATTGTGCATTTTTCAAACTAGGGAATTGATTTTACTCTCTATGATCATTCGCTGTCGTCTTATTGTTGCGTTGTGTTGATTTGGTTTACGTACAAAGTGGTTTCCTGGTGAGGCTCTTGGTGACAGACGGCGGCCACTGGGGGTGCACTTCAGGTTCCCATGGAACAGGTGGAGACGTCCAGAGTGGAGCAGCACAGTGATCGGAGGCGCCCCGGTTGGCAGAGGCCCAGCCCTCAGCAGAGGCTGTGCCAGGGAGGCGTGTTGCAGCCGGGGCACACGGCCATGTCCCTGACAGCATCGCCAGGTGGGACGGAGCCGGAGCCGGAGCCGGAGCCGGAGCCGGAGCCGGAGCCGGAGCCGGGGACGAGGAGGAGGAGGAGGCAGGGGCCCATCGGACAGGACACTGTCTCCTAAGACACAGTAGCACAACGAACACACAGGAAACACACGACTCAAGCCGACTGTGATCACTTCAGCTGAAGGTAAATAAAGTCATCATCTCATGACGCAGGGAACAAATCTTTTTCCTGTGGTCGGTTTTCGTGATGGATAAAAACGCCCAGTCAGCGTGATTGACGATCTCCGAACTTAAAGACGTAGCATCAACGGGGTCTAAATATTAAACCGACACCGTCAGGCGTCGTCTTATGACTCTCGTTCATCAATCACCCGGCGCCATCAGCCAAGCGATTCATCATGAGCAATGCAAAGGTCACACTCGGCGCCCGGTGATGTCGCAGACGCCGCGGCCGTTTAGCAATCACACGTCCGCCGCCCCACATCAACCTCAATCGCTTTTCTAAGTGTGACTGCAAACGGTTTTTTTCATATATACATGTATATATTACATATGCTAATTAAGGCCGCTGTAATCAGTCCAATGGTATCGGTATGGCGCCCCCTGTTGACAAATCACCGCCACACTGATGTTTCCGTTCACCGTGGCTGGATTACACTGTGTGAAGTCTGTTAACATATGGATTATTATTACAGTGACAATAATACGCCTTTTCTTAAATGCATAGGAGCTGTCGTCGTTAGCGTGGCGTGCGTGGCGTTGTGATAATATGGGCGGAGGGAAGTTGACTGAGATGTAGGCGTCTTTAATCTACATGTGAACATCGACGTTAATCCAACAACGATACACGTGGTTCAAGCCATGAAGCCAGCAGCTTTACACTGCAGAGCCATCAGCAACGAGAGAGAGATCACATGAGAGAGAGAGAGAGAGAGAGAGAGAGAGAGAGAGGGAGAGAGATGGCGGAGCTGTTCATCTTCCAGAGGGAAGTGGAGGAGGAAACGGGCTGTTCTCCAGTAAAGAGCCAGGATGATGGATGAGAGTGGGCGTGACCAGTGAAACATCTTGTCGTGTGCTTCCATACGACAGCACTCTGCAGATGACTTCATGATTATGGGCCCGGCTGTGTGGATGATGTGACGTCGCACTACATCGCTCTGCTACGTGGAACGGAATAATCTGTGTCTGAACCAGTCGCTTTCCTCAGACCGTTTGGCCTCCAGTGGCAGGATTGTGTATTTCATGCTTGTAAGAAACATGACGTGTGTGTTTAAGTGATTCCCCTGACAGAAATAATTCAACGGCGTTAAACGCTCTAATAAAACTGATGCAGCAGTGAGTTATTATGGCGACTCATTAAAAGGTCAAGTGTCTGTGACCTTGGTGTCTTCTCCTCCACGCTCCACCCGGCGCCGTTTCCACATCCTCCTCTTGAAGCTGTGGGCGTCAGGACCTTTCTAACCCGAGACTGTGGCCTTCTCGAAGGCGTCACAGGGAATGTTTATCCTATAGCATATGGTTAAATAAATACGTGGAAACACATACTGACTTGAAAAGCTACAAAGCGTTTTGTTTTAAACCTCGAGCAGCGGATTCTCATGCGATGTGACGAGGAAACAACGGATGTTAGCTAAAACAGATGTTACATGTACGCGGCTCCGGCACGTTTGGGGATCCAAACCAAACGCACAAGGAACCATGCTGGTAAACGGTGAACGATATGGGACGTGACCCGGCGGCGTGCCGGCTCGTTTCAGTGATGAGGTATGAGGTCATGTGGTCCGAGGGGTCTGGGTGAAATAAGCCGGAGCACGTTTCTCTGACCTGGCGCAGTGGAGGATTTACGAGCGTCCGCAGAGGGACTTCCTTTTTCTTTCCTTTCTGCTTCTCCAGTCGAAACGTTTATGATGAACTCGAGGCCGCGAAGGGCCCAACGCTCCACCGAGTCGAGAATCCATCTCTCCGGCTCCCATCGACCATCTGGACGTAACTCGAGATGAGGCGGCGAGCCAAATTTAAACAGCCCCTCCTCTGGGCCGTGGGGCTGACTGATGAGGTGCTACGCAGACGCCGCGACCCGCTCGCCGCTTTTTCCAATAACAACACACACTCACAGTGGCACGTCCCCGCTGCCAAAGTGCATCGCCCCTGATAGAACTGTCTCCATTACACAACGTGTCAGCACGGCCCACACACACACACACACACACGGAGTTGGGGGAGTGGGGGGGGTGTTATGGTGCATTCCACAGTGAGGGCCGTTGTATAGGAGCCACAGGTCATAAAACTCCTGAGTGACCCGACTCTAACGAACAGCAGTGTTTATTCAACAGTTAAAAGTGGCAGGACAAACACTGGACCACTGGACCAGCGCCCCCCAGAGGTTTCTTTATGTCTCAACTCCTTATAACAACAGGCAATTTCCATTTTGAAATGGAAGCAACACAACAAGGGCCCCGAGATATGAGTCGCCGCTGTGGAGAGAGTGTCCCTCACCTTCAACCAGGCCGACACCGCTTTCACATCCAACCTGTAGGACGCACAACAACTTCTCTTTCTCCACTCCCAAACGCCACGTCCTCAAATAAAGACAAAAAAAAAAACACCACCACAACACAGTGAAGGTCAGAGAAGCTCTGTCTATGTCCTCGTCTCGCTGTCCTCGCTTCAGCCTGAAGGACTGTCCCCTCCTCTGCGGATGAACACGACCATGTTATTGCGGGGAATCAGCCCCGAGCAGGTGCTGCTCTGATCTTCTAATCTCCATGTCAGATGGATTACTTGGCTCTTAATCAATGAAACGATTGACGCATCCACATCCGACACGCGGCTTCTGCCAGCGTCTGCTTCAAACTGATAAAAGAGATTCACATTTCAGCTCATTTAAAGGACGATTCTATGTTTTTTTTCTCCTTCTCCTCACCTGAAATAAAGGAGGATAAAGGGGCGGAGCCGCTCTGTTGACATCTGACTCAAACTATGGAATGTTAGAAAACACAAAGCTCCACAATTAAAGCTGCTCTTTAAAATCACACAATTGCTTCAGCCATCCATCATACACTCGAGCAGCTTCACATCCTCTAATTCCTGGCAGGTTTTTTTTTTTTTTAGATCTCCTTCCATCCATCTCTGGTTTTTCTGCTCTTTCACCTCCTGCTGCCGCCATGACAACCACCTGTGGAGCTGTGCAAGCTGCGGGAAGGTTTCCGACAACTGGCTGGCTGGATCTGACGGAGGTTTCTCTGTGACGGGCAGGAAATGATTAATGAGGAGACTAAATGCAGCAGCAGAAACGTCTCCAGAACCGTCCACTTTTTTTTTCACTGTGCAACATTTCAATGTGCGCTGACAGAAAAGAGGAGGTCCCAGAGCGAAGCCCTGAGGGACTCCCCACTGCTGCTTACAAAAGCAACATCTCTCTTTTGAGTTTGAAGGTAAACAGGTGGCCGGTATTAAAGGATGTTGTCCTGTGCTATTAAACACTAATGTATCTTACATACATTAGCACTTTTGGCGCTCTCATGCTAACAGCAGTGAGCTCTATGCTGCCTCAGCATCCCTCTGTGACTCTATTAGCTCTGTCTTCGCTCATCAGCAAATTCCCTCTGCTATAAATCTCCATGTTTTTACTCACGCTGCTGCTGCTGGCATTTGTTTTTTAATAAACGATCCACCTGCTGACGATGGTGTAGGATCAGGGACTACTTATAATTACTGTAATACAGATATATTAAAACAAATGTACTTTGATTTCTGCGTTAGCAAATTTGGAAAACTGCACCATTGTTCTATAAAGTTAACTCCTTTTCCTGTTTGTCTGTGACTCGGACTGCTGCGTTGCTAAATAACCCTTCCCCTTCGTTTTACATTAATTAGCAGCCTAATAACGATCACTAATTAATGACCAATTATTAATTATAATTAATGATTAAACAATTGATACGTGTTTTATTTTTGTCAACAACTGCTGCGTGGCTGCTGCATAACATTAAAAAAAAACTATTTCAAGACACATTTAGAGACGTCAGTAAAAATATCCTTATTCATCATTTCTGTGTTGACACCTGATAAATGTGATAAATATAACAATGCTCTTACATATGAGTGGGTTTGTATATTCTGTCGTACAAGTGCGGTTAAGGTGTAAAGTGATGTCTGACTGATCTTTTACCTGCCACAGGTTGTGTGTGTGTGCGTGTGTGTACGTGTGTGTGTGTGTGTGTGTGTGTGTGTGTGTGTGTGTCATGTTTCGCGTTGATAGTAATTTGCCTTGATGCACGTTCACTGCTCTTTGTGAAATCTGTGTTTGCTTCCAGCTCTGTCCTCCCTCCCGCCTTTGTTTTGACCTCCCATTCCTTTTCACCAGTGTTGCTATGCAGCGCGCACACACACACACACACACACACACACACACAGGCTCCATCAGCGTTCCTGCTGGGCTCAGATTACAGAGCCTGGGCCGCGGTTGGGGAAAAGCCCCTCAGGAAAGCGGGGTGACAGATTGTGTTGCTGGCCGACTCCAAACCGTTTCACTCTGGCCGCTGTAACGAGCTGCAGTCAGGAGTCAGGGCGGCCATCGTCCTTACCACACAAACATGAAGCACATGAGAACAGGCATTTTGCTGAGTTCCCATGTTGTCCTCTACGTAACGCTTCTGTGTGTTCACAAGACATGTGAGAGAATGTAGAAATGTCATAGCAATAGTATGTGTGTGTCTGTGTGTGTGCGTGTGTGTGTTTTATTTGTAACATTAAAAAGAACAACAAATGAATCTGAAAGTGTTCTCCTTTCATTTCCCTCTTATTCTTTCTATTTACTGCTCAAACAGATTTCTATCTCGCCATCAGAGGCCAGGAGGACACAACGTCAACGATTGTGTGTGTGTGTGTGTGTGTGTGTGTGTGTGTGTGTGTGTGTGTGTGTGTGTGTGTGTGTGACGGGGAAAGAAGAGGTGATTAGAGATAAAGAGCCACAGACAGAGGGAGAAGAATGTGACCCTTGTGGCTTTGACCTCCTTTCATCACGATCACCACTCCCCATCAATCACTACCTGCTAACCAGCATCCTGATGACGGCCAGTGTTTCTCTGCCGATGAGAGGTGCACACGGGGGGGGGCACACACAGAAGATGTGTGTTGTTGCACGCCGTGATGTAACGACCACGACGTTGATATATTTAAACGAGTCAGATGTAAATATATGGGGTAAATGCATTTGGCTTCACGGTGGAATAAACATGCTACATAACGAAGAAACCGTCTCACTTAACGAACCAATCAATCACAGCGTGTGCATATAAACACCTGCAGCCATATTTCAGCCAGCGGAGTAAACGAGAGATACGTTTCCGGATAAACAGGAAGTAGGAGTGGTCTGGACCTCTGGGAGCAGGCGGAGTGCGTATGGCGGGATGTCTGTGAGTAATCAGAACCATACATCACCTGAACGCACTGCTCTGCTCGTACCAACAACGTCATGTGTCACATGACTTACAGCTCTGGCAGCCAGCTTCCTCTGCACAGCAGCTCATCATCAGGGCGGAGGAGGTGTGCGCAGCGCCCCGTGTGGCGCTTCACTGCACGCTCGGGTTTAATACCTGTTGAGTGGACAGAGATTTAGTGAACTTGAACGCTGGCATCCTGGTTTCTTGTTGTACAGGTGCATCTTTTCCCTCTCGGGTTTAAACGCACCTCCAGGCAGCTGGCGAGATGGAAAACGGGAATGGTTTTCAGAACACTGGAGCCTGCTGGGAAATCAGCGCTCCTCTGTGGCTGAGGGAAAAAGTAACCGTTAGGGAAAACAAGCACAATATACAGAAATGATACATTAGACGTGATGTTTGCCTTCAGTGCGATAACATATCCGCGTTTCTGTATTTACTTTAGCTGAAAGGAAACGATGAGTCGGCGATAATATCGTTCACACGCCCAGAGAGGCCATGTCGGAGGTTTTTTACACTTTCTGTGTTTTTCCCAGGAATAAAAGACGTTTTTCAAGATTGTGACTTTTTTTTTTAATCCACGTGAGTGTTTTATAATCTCAATATGACCTGAATTGTGCAAAACGTTAGGAAACGTTATGAGACAAAGAACACAACAATAAAATACATTTGTTTTTTTTTGTTTTTTTTTGTTTTGTTATAACATTATTCCACAGTTTATAGCTCAGGATGGAAAAGAAATGAAATATGGGAACCTGAGACGTTCGTCCATCACATCAGCAGCTGTGTGCTGAGGCTGTTTACAGCTGTAAATTAACACACATCTGATGCTGTAATGAGAGTGTGTGTGTGTGTGTGTGTGTGCGTGTGTGTGTGTGTGTGTGGGGCACTGCGGCGTGAATGATGATATTAGCTTGACCTTTAATGACTTGCAGTGACCCCTGTCTGTGGTAATGGGGGAAGGTGTCACAGTGTGACTGAAGCAGCTATGTGGAATTCAGCGTTCCCCACCTCTCCGGCTTTTCCCACTGCGACGTTTTCAAACGTCCGTCACCTCGCGGCGTAATTATCCCTCGCTGACTCGCGTCTCCGCCTGCAGCTGAATCGACCAGCAATCGTTCACCGCCATACTTAGTGAAAACATCATCTAATGTTTTATACATCCTGAACATTTACATCGTTTCTTTCATGTAGAAGAAACTTCAAAAAAAAAAACCAAAAAAAACCCCAAAAAGAAAACCCAGATCTGCCTCTATTCACAAAGGCTGTAAATATTTCATTGGCCCAGGACCAAATTTGAAATGAGTCGCCACAGGCCTCATGGTTTATGAAATAACTTACCAAACCTTTTCCATAATTCACATCTCTCCGCGGGACTCGCAGCTCTTCTCCCGATCCGTCCTGGCCAGTTGTGGAAAATCGGGACTTTTCCGTTAAAGTCAACGAGTCCATGCTGTCGTATGTTGTGGCCTCGGAGCTCCAGGTCAGGACCTGAGGAGGAGGAGGAAGTGAAAAGAGATTTGAGGATACAGTCAGTCGGGTTATTGATTTGATCTTTGTATGATTTTATCTTTCTCTCTTTCTCTCTCGTTTGCTGTGTTTACTTGGCCACGCTCTGATCCTTTCTTTCACTTGACCTCGCTCTCCTTGTTGACCCGACCTCCGGTTGCCCCTCGTTCTTTTAGCCCAGCTTCCTGACTGATGTTTACGCCCGTCGCCCAGACCCTGATGAAAAGCAGCTTTCAAGGCCAAACTGCTTTTCCTCCATCGGCAAACTGAAAGACACATAAGACATCTGATAGACGGAAAAAAGAAGAAGAAAAAGATCCTTCTGATGGTTTATCCCTCAGAGAGAAAATCCCCCAGATTCAGTTTTAGGGTCAAGTTGGATGTCGACTTGCCTTTGTCCGGTTAATGGGATTTTTTTTAAATGTGTGTGTGTGTGTGTGTGTGGGGTACTCCAAAATGGCTGCCGAGGATTAAAGGATGAGTACATGTGTAATATCTGTTTAAAATGAAAGACAATATGAAAAAGAGACTTTCTAACGTCACTTCTGTCGTAACCGAGACTCGAAACTTTCTCCTTCTGAATCCTGACAGGAAAATGTCTTTCCCATTAACGCTGAACCCGGAATATGAGATGAAGCCAGTGAGATTAGTCTCGGTTCCATACAACATGAATCACACTGCGGGAGATCCACACTGAGACACGGCTGAGACCTGAGAGATGGAATGTTGGAATATTGGACAGTTTTTACATTCTGCTAAAAGAGAAGTGGTAGAATGTTACAACGGTCAGTGAAGGCAGCATCTCAATTAGGGGGAATTCTTTTTTTAATTCTTAATTAACGAGGTGGGAATGTTGTGATGGTTATTATTCCCTCTCCGGGCCAAATAAACATCAGGCAGGACAAATATGTGAAACCACAGCAAAGGCTTTTTGTTTTCAAGGCGACAAATGAGAATAACGACGAATCAACGGACGTCAAACCAAGTCTTTGTGATGGTGTGTGTGTGTGTGTGTGTGTGTGTGTGTGTGTGTGTGTGTGTGTGTGTGTGTGTGTGTGTGTGCTGTAGCGGACATGATGCATAACAGGTGTGAGGCGGTGAGGTGGGCACAGCTGTCCCTGTAGACACCGGTCATGGCCTCCCCCATCTGCCTCCCCCACCTCCCACCAGCCTCCCATAATCCTGGCATCAGCGTGTGTATGTGTGTGTGTGTGTGTGTGTGTGTGTGGCTCACCTCAGCCATGTGTCATCACCTCTCCATCCCGCACCCGGCCCCCCTCCCCCATTCCTGCCACTAATGCTCCTCAGGTGCCTGAGGATCCTGCTCACATGCGGTCGTGACCATGTGACCATGTGACCACGTGACTCATCATGGCCCACGGCCACAGCGTCACTTCACTCGCCGCCATGTGTGATGCTAATTTAAATCCTGTTGTCTGAAAGTGGAAGCTTCGCTCTCAGAGTGTGAAGTTAAAGCAGTGGGAGGGAGAGATGATGACGTTAAAGGAGAAGACTGTGTTTGACTTTCATGATGGTTTTTTTCATTATATTTCCTTTTTTTCCTGGCAGATTCTCCTGTATGGTGGAAGATTATTGAAGTGGGGAACAGTTTTCAGTAAATGGATCTCCATAGATTGGTCTGAAGGGATGGGGGCACCACTTCCTACGCATGGGAACCAGTTCTCCACCTCAGGTGTCTTCAAGACCCAGAATTTTACTTCACCACTGAAACGGTTTGAAGTTGCCAAACTTTAACCAAACTCTGATTGGGATCAGATCCGGGCTCGTTGGTTTTGGACGGCGCTGACGTCTGTTGTTGTCGTTCTGGCAGCAGAAGTGAGGGAACCACATGTTCTGCTGCTCAGATGTTTCCGAGGATCTGTGAGGGCTCTGGAATATTTTTCCATCGGAGGACGTGTCACCAGGCTGACGTGGTTTTTATCCGATCACAGAAAATAAAGAAAAAAGCTGATGTTTTTGTTTGAGATGGATAAAAAAAAGCATCTTGCTAAAACAAAGTCCTGCAAAGACCTGCAGACGAATGTGAACGAATGTGTTGAGACTTTAACAAAAAATGAATGCATACTTGAATTTTCATTCCCAACATTCATCTTCCAAATATTTAAAGATTTTCTATCCACGTAGTGTTTGTGTTTTTATAACAGTGACCTGAACCCTGGGCGGCGTCTTTGACATAAACACAATGGAGCAGTGGACCAAGAATGAACCCGACATCCAGGTTTTAAACACACACACACACACACACACACACACACACACACACACACACACACACACACACACACACACACACACACACTGTGCTGCACAACAGGCAACTGCAGTTAGTTTAAGTGCACTCCCACCACCAGTCCCCAGACAGAGCCCTGATGCTGCATTGTCCCCCCCCCCCCCCCCCCCCCCCGTGTGTGTGTGTGTGTGTGTGTGTGTGTGTGCGTGCGTGTGCGTGTGTGTGTGTGAGTATAAAAGGTGAGTGAGATTAGCTGTGGGATAATGATGCATTATGGAACATAAACCCGGGGTCATGTGCTCCAATAAAGCCTCCCATCTCTGGTTCCCCCTCCTGCATGCAGATGACCTGACACGTCAGTAAGCATAGTTTACTAACGTGCTGTGTGTGTGTGTGTGGGGGGGGGGGGGATCATGGCACCAAGACACAGACAGAACTCCAGGTTCTAGTCCCAGGTGAACCGGGATGTGGAGGATCATGAGACTGACCTGTGGTTGGAGTCGCGGGGCCCAGAGGGGATCTGGATGAGGAGGAGATGAGAAGCTGTGTGTTGTCCTTCCCAGACATTTCATCCCGGCTGTCTGCTGGATGCTGGCTGCTGGCTGAATGCTGGATGCTGGATGCAGACGGCTGGAGGCTGGATGCTGGATGCTGGCTGCTGGATGCAGACGGCTGGTTGCTGGGTGCTGGATGCTGGCTGCTGGATGCAGACGGCTGGTTGCTGGGTGCTGGATGCTGGATGCTGGCTGCTGGATGCAGACGGCTGGATGCTGGCTGCTGGCTGCAGGCTGCTGGATGCTGGCTGCTGGATGCTGGATGCTGGATGCTGGCTGCTGGCTGCTGGCTGCTGGATGCTGGATGCAGACGGCTGGATGCTGGCTGCTGGCTGCAGGCTGCTGGATGCAGACGACTGGTTGCTGGATGCTGGCTGCTGGCTGCTGGATGCTGGATGCTGGCTGCTGGATGCTGGATGCTGGCTGCTGGATGCTGGTTGCTGGATGCTGGATGCAGGCAGGGGAGGAAACACACAGTGGGGGGTCTGACTTCAGAGAGTCACTGCAGAGCTTTTCACTGAATCATCTCATCTCAGACCTGGATTCACTGCCAGTTCCTCACACTCGCTTCTTCTCCACCAGAGAATCAGGAAAATAAAGAAATAAATAAACAAACAAACAAATAATGTAACTATAGCTTTCATTACAAATTTACACAGTTGATGATTTAGACTGTGATTGTATGAAGTGCTGTGAAGGAAATCAACGCGCTTATTGGTATAATTATCCACAATAAGGGACTTGAATTCAATCAGTTTCCATGAAATCAATTAAAAATGACACCTATTATTATTATTATTATTATTATTATTATTATTATTATCCCCTCCAAATGAATATTTCTATAATATGTTATTTCAGAACCGTCTCATATAATTATCATACAGTAGATTGTTGCTTAATGCCAGAAACCAAAGCAAATGTCCATTTTAAAACATAAATTTGCTTCGTATAAGAGAAACAGATTTATACAGAGTTTTCTCTCGGCCCAGTTTCCTTTTGAAGATTGAAGGATTTAAAGAACCAGCCTGGAGACTAGAGAGCCAATATTTACCTCTTCCAAACAGCTTCATTAAAAGAGAAGGGGTCAAAGGCCAAAGTCTCTTCTCTCTCTCCTGCACAAAAAAAACCCCATCATGCTGATGTTAAAATGATGAGGACACACACACACACACACACACACACACACACACACACACACACACACACACACACAGGTAACACACCTGTCATAATCTGCATCTCAGTAGGGAGCCTCCCTGATGACGACCTGATCCCAGCACACAGAGGAAGAAACACACACTGACACACACACACACTGACACACAAACACACACACACACAGACACACACCAGCAGGAGTTTTTCAATAATTCACCGCCTCGCTCGCCCTTCGCCCGGGGCCCCTCTGCTCTCTCTCTTCCTGTTGCTCGCCATGCCCCATCATTCTCTGTGTTCATGAATAACAACATGTATCGCTTTTTACTGTTTAATAACACAACTTTTACACAACACGCACACATACATCAACCTCTTCATCTACTCCTCCTCCAACTCAAAATGTCACAGTATGAGAATATTGTTTGTTTACCTGAAACTATTTAGGTTTTTTCTTTGGGGAGGACCTGCAGTATCGGTTGATATCGGTATTGGAAATTAATAGTTGGAGAATATCGATATGTCGGATATCGGTAAAAAAAGCCAATATCAAACATTTCTAGCATTAACCTTTGACCTGAATCCTATGAAAAATCTGAACCCACTAACGGCGGCGGCGTTGAACGTTTCACAGTCCAGTATGGAACGGTTCCTGGCTCTGCAGCTAACACACTGCAGCCGTGTGATGGGATTCCGGCTGTGGAACGTCACTTTGTCCTAGCGTCTCCGTCCTGACATGCAGCTCACATGTAGCAGACGTGTCTCAGCCTGCTGCGGCTCCATCCACCGAGCTGCTCCGCTGATGCCACCTCCATCTGATCTGTAGTTACAGCCATCGCATGTGTGAGATCCACGTCCTCTCCCTGTCATTAACGTCTGCCGGGATTTTCCACAGTGTAAAACACAATGGATCAAATGAGATATCAATAGTCCCTTTCTTTAACCTTCTCTTTCATGTTCTGCCAAAAAGCCCCCTGGTGTTGGACGGAGGAAACCGACGGGGCCCGAGAGCCTTTGATTTTCAGCCTCCAGGTTCCTGGAGACACCTGATAAACAGACCCGCCCCCACCTTGTCCTCCAGCTGCGACTCTGCTTCCTGAAGGACAAGTCAGCTGATTCCATCCAGTATCAGCAACAGATCTATTTCTTTCCCCAGGTGAATTAGAATTCAATCTTGATGATCCATTGATTATTGATTGTTTATTGTTATAACCAGGTTCCAGGTTGGGTGAAGAACATATTATAATGCACCATGTTGAAACTTACACCTGTTATTGCACCTTGCTGTTTATTCTGATATGATAAACAAACACCGATTAACCATAATTGCACTTCGCCACTTCTGCTCTGAATTGATTAATTGATTAATTGATTGAATTTAACAATTTTAACCCACTGACCAAAAAAAACATCAGTATTTCTTTCCCCAGGTGAATTAGAATTCAATCTTGATGATCCATTGATTATTGATAGTTTATTGTTATAACCAGGTTCCAGGTTGGGTGAAGGCACTGGTTTGTTTTAGAACATTATCTAATACACCATGATGAAACTTACACCTGTTATTGCACCTTGATGTTTATTCTGATATGATAAACAAACACCGATCAACCATAATTGCACTGTGCCACTTCTGCTCTGAATTGATTAATTGATTAACTTTAACAATTTTAACCCACTGACCAAAAAAAAACATCAGTAAATTATTTAAGTCCTGGATTAAAGTATTTTTTTGTTTTTTTAAATGAACTCACCGAGAGGAGGAGTGGGGTTGGGTGGTTCGTTGGATGGCAGGATGAGCGATGCGTGGACTCGACCTGGAAGACAAAGTCACCACACGGCTCAGATTGCTCCACAGATCAATAAAGCCAGAGGTGAAGCCAATAAATAAATAAAGTCTCTTTGGCCAGAGTTCTGTCAAAGTGAGTGTTTTTCTTACGCAGGGGCAAATTCACTCTTCGCTCGGGAAGAGATGTGAGAACAATAAAGTGGGAGAGCGTGAGGAGACTCGTTCATGCCGAGATCACATTTCATAGGAATCTGGGGAAACACACAGACGCTGATATACGTTCCACTTCGCCGCCTTTTTATACAACACTCAGACGTCAGCCTGATGTTGGCAGCGGATTGTATTTCATTACGAAACCAGCATGGGAGAGAGGGCAAACATATTTATCGGCTGTAAACAGGATTCAAACGCTCCGCTCCGGAATTTAACACAAAGCTTAAATTTCCGAGTCTGGTTGTTGGAAGTGGAAAATCAAGTTCTCGCAAAAAACTGACACTTGCACAATAAAAAAGTAACACCCAAGTAAATAACACCTACCCCACCCCCACCCCACCCCGCTTTATCAGTCTTATTAAATACCTGTAGTGTTTTGTCATATTGGAATTGGCTCAACTCATCAGCTACTTCTTTTGGCAAAACAACCGCCCTCTGCCAGATAAACACTGAATTCCCACTGGGAGCTGCCTCTTTATTCCAGAACAGGTCGTTATTCATCTGGATCACTGGAATTATGCAACAAATAGCAGGTGTAAATGTGCAGCCCGCGCCCCTCTGTCTTTAATCTGTCACAATAGATCACGAGGCGTCACGCGGCGTCGACCTTTCATTTGGCCCAATGACGAACAGGAAGTCGTGCACATGAGATCACGGCAGATCTTACAGCATCTTCTCCTCCTCCTGTTCCTCACCAGGTTTCACAACATGTTTGAACACCATCTCTGGTGATCGACACAAACTTCCCGTGGAGCCAATGACAACGACGACGACGACAACGACAACAACAGTCCTCACTTCTCAGTCAAATGCAAAGCCTGGCGCCCTCAGCTCCCAGTGATTAGACGTCACACACATTATATGCACCATTACTCCGCCTAAATGACATGTTTAAACACCAAGTTGGCTTTTTACAACATCATATAATTAGGCATTATTAGTGTCATTGTGAAAAATGGCAGCAGAGGAGTGAAGCTGGGCAGATTAATTAGGTGAAACAGCGCCTCAAGGGCAGAGCGGGTACGAGACGCCACTCTCTCTCTCTCTTCCTGCCCTCCGTTAGCTTCCCGGCTCTTTATACAGATCCGCGTACTGTAGCCAGGGGTGCCATACAGGGGGGAAAAGTTAGGACTGACTGGGGCCCCAAAACATAGGAGAGTATATATACAGGGGGTCCTCGAGTTACGACGGTCTCGAGATACGACGTTTTCGTCTTCATCTCCCATGAACTTCCTTGTTTCGGCTTAAGCGGTTTGCCCCGTAAATACGTACAGACTTCACACGGGAACTAGTTGGTGCCGGCTCTCCAACTCCTCTACAGCTAGGCTACTCTGCCTTGTGTTTACTTATGTGAAATGGACGGCTGGCGGGGGGGTGCAGCGGCAGCGGGTAAGGAGATGCACACGGACACAGATGCGTTCGGGATCGTGGCGATACCGTAGGTTTATTCACAACACAGGGTCTACACGGTTGATATCAGAAATCTAAAGGAAATGCTCATTACACTCGCGATATCAACCCCTACGGTGACAAAAGGGACAAAAAGCAATTCACCATAATAAACTCTTATTTTAGCGTGGTGTTATAGCGACATCTAGTGGCACAACTTAGTATCTACCTTACATATGAATGTATGTTCTGACTTACGTCGAAATTCGGTTATGAAACATTCTCAGGAACGGATCTCTGTCGTAACTCGAGGACCCCCTGTACTCTCTGTGTGGGGGGGGCCCAATCTGATTTTTTGTCATGCGGCCTAAAATTTCTGGCGAATTCCTGGCGCTGGCGCAGCCTGCAGTGTCCTACTTCCCAAACCCTGGACTGTGTTCGGCCGAGAGGAATCATCACTGGCCGAGAAGAGGTCAGACGATGACCTCACGACGTCAGAATGTTTTTGTCCCTTTGTGAGATAAAAATCCGCCTGAAATCAGAATAAATGATCATGAAATGAAGATATATTGATTTATATATGATTGAACACAATTGTGTTTGACAGACACTGCTTCTCCTGAGGAATCAGACTGAGGAATCAGACTTATCACCGTATCACCCTCCATCCCACATACGCTGCATCACATGTATATTTACTATTTGGCTTGATCCTTTTCTTTGAAGCTGCTCTAACAGTAAAATCAGGTCAGACGTCCTGGATCTGCACCACAAACTGAACTGCAACACAATATGTCACCAACATAGAAATATTCTTCCTCCTGTGCTGTGTAGTATGAGTGTGAACATCATGATGTTGCTAACATCTGAAGCACTGTCGTCTTATTTCTCGTTGGCAGCGAATCGTCCTGGTTCTTTACGGCTCTGCTCACAGGCTCCTCTGGGAAATGTTTTTTTTATCTCATGGCGTTTGATCACAGACGTGATGCGTTCACACATCCCGACCAGACAAACCAATCAGGCCTGCGCCATAAACACGTCGCACCGGATGGAATAACGGGCGTTTAAACGTGAACGCCGGCTGAAAAAGTGCTTTTCATGAGGGGGTTTAATCACGGACGGATCTCACAGCTGAGTCTGGCTGCAACAACATCTAAACACACAAACATACATAAATCTAAACACACAAACATATATAAATCTAAACACACAAACATATATAAATCTAAACACACAAACATATATAAATCTAAACACACAAACATACATAAATCTAAACACACAAACATACATAAATCTAGACACAAAAACATATATAAATCTGAACACACAAACATATATAAATCTGAACACACAAACATATATAAATCTGAACACACAAACATATATAAATCTGAACACACAAACATATATAAATCTGAACACACAAACATACATAAATCTAAACACAAAAACATATAGAAATCTGAACACACAAACATACATAAATCTAAACACAAAAACATATAGAAATCTGAACACACAAACATACATAAATCTAAACACAAAAACATATAGAAATCTGAACACACAAACATACATAAATCTAAACACAAAAACATATAGAAATCTGAACACACAAACATACATAAATCTAAACACAAAAACATATAGAAATCTGAACACACAAACATACATAAATCTAAACACAAAAACATATAGAAATCTGAACACACAAACATACATAAATCTAAACACAAAAACATATAGAAATCTGAACACACAAACATACATAAATCTAAACACAAAAACATATAGAAATCTGAACACACAAACATACATAAATCTAAACACAAAAACATATAGAAATCTGAACACACAAACATACATAAATCTAAACACAAAAACATATAGAAATCTGAACACACAAACATACATAAATCTAAACACAAAAACATATATAAATCTGAACACACAAACATATATAAATCTGAACACACAAACATACATAAATCTAAACACAAAAACATATAGAAATCTGAACACAAAAACAAATATAAATCTGAACACACAAACATTATATATATATAAATCTGTTTTAAATTATTTTTCGTCGTAATAACTGAAATCATCACACAAAGCAGAATTAACGTTTGACCACGGTTGTATTATTATTTTTTTAACTGTTTAGAAAATAAATTATCGCTCGTGCTTTGGTCTCCACCGACTGCACCAGGCTCTGTAGCTCATATTATCATTATCTGCCTGCTGTTTGGTTTTGTGTTGTGGTTGACAACAGGACAAACAAACAGTCAAATTAAGTTTTAGCCCAATGAGCTAAATTATCCTCCATCATTCTGTCTGAAAGGAAACATGTGATTTCTGTCTGCAGATACGTCACGATGAGGAACATCTCACATCATCATCATCTTCATCATCATCACCACCACACAACATTTAATCTGCCGCTGCTATGAAAACATTAGTAATGAGTTCAAACGAGTTAGTAACCTCTAACACACACATTTGGTTTCTGATGAGGTCAAACGAGCCTTTTAAACAACCAGTCCCTCTCAGTCTGCGACTGTTTCCCTTATGTTCTAAATTATTCACAGAATCATCGTTGTCGTCGTCAGAATCATATTAGATCTCAGCATGTGAGCAGGAAACAAAGTCAGATTTGACTTTGTGCGACATCAGCTTGACGTGCATCAGTTTGAAACCTGGTTTGTATGTGACGCAGCACATTACTCGCCTGCTGCGGCGAGTTTCCTCCAGGCACGAGTTCCACACGCGAAGCCCCATGATGCTTTGCACATGAGGAACAACCCCCCCCCAAAAAAGGTCTGAAAATTTAATGCTGCTGGTATCACTCCTCAAAACAAGTTCAATCTGGAAAAGGAAATTGATGGCATCATGGCTGAACTGAATTACAGCAAGAAGTCAACAGAGCTGCGCATAAATCAAGTCAGCTGATCTGCAAGGAATGAATTAATGATTGATTGATTGATTGATTGATTGATTATGTTTCTGTTAGACAGATGCAAAACAGGTTTGGTAAATGGGCAGACTGTGCTTCATTCACGTTCAGCATCGTGTAATGGATCAAAACTCAACAGGAAAAGTGAGAAATAATATCAAGATGACGTTTAAAGATTTTTTGTTTTGTTTTGTTTAGAAACGAGCTCCGCTGCGTTCAGGACGTGAACGCAGCGTGTGACGGTAAAGACGCAGGATCTTTGTCATACCAGAAACTCTGACTTTCTTGATGCGCGAGGAGTCATGTGACCTCACCGAGGTCATCCTACACTTCCTCTCCGTCCTCCATCCCGTTATACACCTCCCAGTCGACTGCGGCCTCCCGGCTCGTCATGTGACTGTGTGATCTGTGGACGGAAACACAATCAGGACGGATCAATGAGAAGCTGCCTCAGGCCTCCTGTGCCTTTTTCAAGCAGCTCTGTCCATTTGCTTTGTGTTTGTGCTTTAACACACAGTATGTACAGTATATATATACAGTATGTGTGTGTGTGTGTGCGTACGTGCATGTGTGTGTTTGCTGTAAGAAAGCGGGACACAGCTGGTGTGTGAGACAGGAGAGTGGAAATAAATGATGTGTGATTGAGGAAAGAGGAGGAGGATGTGGAGGAGGTGGAGGAGGATGTGGAGGATGTGGAGGAGGTGGAAGAGGAGGAAGAGGAGGAGGAGGAGGAGGAGGAGGAGGATACCTGAGACCTCATGAATATCTGTGGACTAAATGTATTAGAAATATGACACAGTCCAGACAGAGTGCAGCAGCAGCAGCAGCTGTGGTCTGAGTCGCAGCAGCTTCATGGAACACACGCGTTATAGAACAGCGAAGCAGGAAAACGGGTGAATGTTTACACCTGAGCTTATCTGCAATCCAGGTCCAGGTCAGCAGGAAACTCACACGTCAGCTGCTTCAGATGAGAACGACGTGATGGATGAAGGAAGCTAAACGTCTCGTCTTCTCTGTGTCTGATAAGGAATCCCATCAGCTTTGTGCTGCGCTGAAAGAAAGAAAAACACACAAACATATCAGCTGTGAGAATCATGGCAGCAGCAGGTGACGACAACAAGACGATAAAAAGTGTGTGTTTTTTTTTTTAAAGAACTTAATCCTCTTATTTAGAAACAAAAACTTATAATTACTGCAGGAACCTTGTACTTATGCAGGCTATTAATTTAACTTTCATCCTCATTAGTATGCATTAAAATAAATGGGAAAAACAGCACAACTCACTGTTGCCTGGAGACGTGGGACTTGAAATGAACCTTCCGAGAGGCAGTGAGACACTTCCTTCCACAGGTGATCTAAATTGTGCCGAGATGAGAAATGAGGAAAACCAATCTTCCGCAGCTGCGCTGAGACAGCGCCGCAGCAGGAGCAGTAACTTCCAGGCCATCAGCTGGCGTGTAAACGCTCCGGCTGCGGGCGACTCAGACGTGCACGCTCCAACAAGACCCTCCTCGCTGAATGGCAGCACATGCAGATGCCAGTCTGAATCATCAGAGTGGAAAAAGAAGAGACTCAGCTTTTCTGTCTTACATGACCCTTCCCAAAAATATACAGTAAACAAAGGTCGGAGGTCACAGGGTGCACTCATAGTAACAAAACAGATTATGAGTTATATTCACTGTATCATAGACATTGATGGCGTTTGTCTCCTCAGCCCTGATGATCAGGTCCAATCTCAGGGTCCACACATTTTAATAGTGACAATAAGTGAGCCAGCCAGATACATATGAAGACAAATACATATATACTGTATATATATATATATAAATACATGTTTAAGTTGTGTACTCACAGACTGGTGCTCACAGGGAAATCCAGTGAGTCGGTTAAAGGTTTGTTTGCACGTAGGAGTTTCTGGGTCTTTTAAAATAATAGTTGTAAAATGCTGCCATTTGTCACCATGTTGCATTGCAATGCAAGACTTTCTGAAACAATAGCGCCCCCTGTAGGTTGTGTTGGCCCGAAGTGAACGACCTCAACGCTGTAGTTGAAAGAAGAATCACACAGATTTCTCATTTAAACTCTTCTGTTTTAATATTAAATACATAAGATGACTCTATAAACATTACATTTCTCTACATATAAAAGCAAATATCACTATTTACACTCGACCTTTGAAAATAACCCTATCATACAAACGTGTGTTGTTCCTGTGCGTGTTCAGACGTCCCCGTCTGTCCCCAGGTGTTAGCAGTGATTGTCAGAGAGGCTTCATTTGTCTTTTCACTGCACAACAACTGCACAAATGCACATCTTACCGTTTTCAGTATAGTGTTTGATGTTTGCACCAAAACCTGACACTTCTACACAGATTTACAAGAAGGACTCAAAACCTGAAGCCTGTCCCTCAATGCCTCCTGTCTAACAATGAGCTTGAAAACCACAAAGAGCTTGGCTGCTTCTTTTTTTTTTCTCATAAAATGATATTGATCTAGTAATAAAGACGTCAAGTGAGACTGAAACTGGCGCGCTAACTCATTCCTCCACCTTCGTTTTCCTCCTGGAGGATCTAGGTCTGTCTGACTCTGCAGGTTGTGGGGAGCCTGGAGGGTCGGTGGGGGGGCTGGGGGCTCGGTGCGCATCAGCTTCTGCTTCGGGGCTGGAGGGGCCTTTGGAAACACCTGAAAATAGGAAAAGCAGAGAGAGTTGGTTGATTGGCTGGTGACCCGTCCTGCTGGGATTAACTCCAGCTCCCCCGCAAACCCATTAAGGATAAGCAGCAGATAATGGAAAAAAAAACAACCTTTGGACTAAGTCAAGCGCGTGCTTCCTGTTTGCTTAGTTCACTGTTTCCAGTGAACTGGCAGGTCAGAGGTCACGTTTGCTTAACTTCAAACATGCACAAAGCACTGATGCACTGTATATATACACGTATATGAAGATTTTTCTGTTGAGCTCACGAAAGATTTTTCTGTTGAGCTCACTATATAGTGCACTACATTTATTTCCCCTATGTAGGGAGTAGGGAGTAGGGGTTAGGGGGCGATTTCGGACACAGCCTATGTGAAACCCCAGTCACTGAACACTGTGTGTTGTTCTGCTGTGATGTGTTTGCAGCTAAAGAGTAGCCTTGGAGTTAGGAGCTTCCCTGTGGGTCTTTTTTCTTCTTCTGTTGCCATGAATACATTCAGGCCAGAGATTAGCTTTTTGCTCCACATACTCCATTTCATCTTAGCCCATTTATCCGACCTGCTGCAGGAGCGCAGGCCAGATTCTGTGACTCGACAGGCTGGAGATGTTTTCGAGCTCCCATTTCATTGAAGAATTGGGCGGTGGTTTAATGGAGAGAGGTGGAGGCTGTGGAATTTGTCATCATCTGCGCTGCCAGTTGTAATTACTGGATTTTTAGCCTAATTTTCTGATCTGTGCTCTGAACAGACTTCAGAGAAATGTTTGTCCCGACCTGGATTTGTCAGGTTCACGCTGGATCAAAACATTACATCAGAAGCTTTAGATCAAAGACAGTAAAGACAGGGGGCGGTCTGTACCCGTCGGTAGCTGAATGTTCTTGTTGTAGCTCGCGGCAGAGGACATTGCCTGACCCAGGGCTTGGTTCGTACCAAGGGGAGCACCAGGGCTTTTAGCAGCTGCTGCTGAGTTTGGTTTCGATTTGGAGTCTTTGCCTGGTTTAGTCCACACCAGACTCTCTGCCACCTGCAGGGCGGCTCCCATCTTCTGAGCCATGTCCATCAGCTGTTAGTGACAGGAAGGTTAAGTTAGTAACTTAAAAGTCGACTCTTGCGTCAGTGACGGCGGTGAACCACGGTACCTCCGGATCAAACTCAAAGCTGCTGCTGCCGTCGCGCAGCAGGTTGACTTTCCTTTCCATCTCCTGGTACTGATCCAGAGCTCCCTTCTTGTCGCCGTGATTATAGAGGAAGATGGCAAAGTTCAGGTTCACCAGGGGGTTGGATCTGCAGGAAAACAACCAAAGATAATAAGTCACTGGCTTCAGCTCTAAAATGAGATTCACGGAGCAGACGGACTCACTCATCCAGCGTCGCGGCTTGTTCGTACGATCTGGTGGCGTTCTCCACATCCTCCAAGTTAGTCAGAGCCACTGTCGGAGCATGAGTAAGAGACAGATGTGAAACGTTAGGGTGTTATCACTGTCACCAGCAGAGATTTACAGCACGTGGTTTCTTTCTTTCCTACCTGCCAGCAACATGTAGAGTTCCCCCATACGTGGGTTCAGGTTGATGGCTGCGCTGAGGAAGTGAAAAGCTGAAGCGTACTGCTGCATGGTCAGATGCACCAGGCCCAGGTTGTACAATACCTTCCAGTCAAAGGGAGACAAGTAGTGTGCTCGCTTCAGGCAGCTGATGGCCTGAAGATGGGAGAGAGAGGTGGAAAACGATCTTCAGAACAATCTGGGAAACTTTAAATTTGTTGTTATTAGACTATGACAAAAAAGTGTATTGGATCCAAATCGCTCACACCACTTTAAATCCATGAAGCAACCTCAGACATACACAAACATTACTCACAGCTACGTATTTCTTCTTCCCAAAGAAGCACATGCCGATGTTGTTCCAGAGGGGGGGGCTCTCGGGCACAGCGCAGGCTGCCACTCGGTACTTGTTCATGGCAACATCAAAGTCGCCGTGGGTCTGCATCATGCTGCCTGCAGCCAGGATGGCCTGGTAATGAAAACAGTGATTAGCGAGATTAGAAGAAGATGTCCTCTGTGAAACAGCGTTTGATGAAAGACAGACTGCAACACCTGACAATGAAGAACTTTACATTCTGACTGAACTGCTTTAAAAAAACAAACAAAAAAAAATCCACACAGGAAACAAACAAATGCCAAAGCATTATGGGCTTTTCAAGTACCCACATACCTTATAATTGTTTGGGTCAAAGGTGAGGGCATTTCCAAGGTGCTCAAACGCTTTTTGGTATTTTCCAAGCTGGCAAAAAAACAAACAAACAAAAAACATATACAGATAATTATACTATTAATGTCACTCTAATGTTCATCGATTGCATAGGCATAATTTCTCTGGAAAAACAAAATCCGCCTACCTGTAAAAACAACAGGCCGAGAGTAGTGAGGAGTTCGGTGTTCTCTGGGAAGCATCTGAATTAAAAAAACAGACAGTTCAATTGGAAAAATATCACTTTATCGCTGCCTGTAATTACATTCAGTCCCGGCACTTATGCCTCAGCAAACATTGTTACTATTCATGGAATCTGCTTCTGATTCAATCAGGCTTTGATTTGGGATAATTGTGGGGTATTAATTATGATCTGTGGGGTAGAGTTTGACATATAAAGAAATGGCAGGGGGGAGGCAGACTGCCATTAAAATAAGACTCACAGTGAAACGTCTCATTAACAGCAGCACAAGTATCGAGCACTTGATTAGTTCATTTATCCCCAACAGGAGGTAGACGTAATGAGCTCTGTTATAAACACTGATGTCATTTCCTTATTTACACCACGGCCTGATATTTAAATTCAACATTTTCACAGAGGCAGAAATGAAAAGGATTGAAAGTTCAAATGAGCCGCGTGTGAGACTGAAAAGATGGTGGCCTGATGAAATGAGCTCATAAGGCTAAAAATCCTCATATCAGAAGACTATGAACATAAACCGTCTCGCTCTGAAACAGCAGGTTTAATGGCTGACGAGCATTTTGAGCCACTATGAAGAAAATGATGAGGCTGTGCAGTTCTTACCCATTAATAATAAAACATTCCTCTTAGACTTTAATTACATGGAGACTGTTTTATAATGTGGACCCGTGGAGCGCACACGTCTGAACTGTACTTACTCCACAGCCCGCTTGTACACCTCGATGGCCTTGTCCGTTTCTCCAGCCAGCAGATGAACTTTCCCGAGCATCATGAACGTCTTGTCATGTTTATTTATCTGAAGAGCTGCGTTTAGATGCTCTTCCGCCTGACAGAGACACAGGATGGAAATCATCGAACCTGTGTGTGAGCGCGTTCGATTTGTACCATGTGTAAATGTTGGTAAAAATACACATGCTCACTTTTTTGAAGTCTTTTATGAAGAGACAACACACGCCCACATTATGACTAATTTCCTGGGGGTGACAAAAGGTCAAGGTTTAGATGGGTATTAAATGAATGAATCTACATTCCACATAGCTATGAATTTCCTAAAAATATTAGTATACGTCTGAATGATCCAGAAAGGCATGAATAATAATGTAATAATGTATTAGGTTACAATCAGACACTTACCCACTCCTTCTCGTTGAGCCTTGCAGCTTCATGATAAAATTCGATGGCCGCTTTGTGCTTTCCCAGCAGAAATCTACAGCAAGAACAAACCAAAATAATCCATTTGAGAATGTTAACTCATCTCTGTCATTGCATGCTGAGAAATTGTTCTTAAAATCCCACAACAGTAAACAGGTGTCAGTGGGGCGATGGACGTGACCCTGGACGTGACCCTGGACGTGACCCTGGACGTGTGGGCAGGAAACTCACAGGGATCTGGCCACTTGCTTGAGATTGTCAGCACTGCTGGGATTAAGGATGGCGCAGCTCTGAAACAGCTCCAGAGACTGTTGGATCTTGCCCTCGAGACGCAAGATTAATGCTGCAGTGAGAAATAAAAAACCCAAAAAGAGAAGATTGTTCATTCACATAAGGGGGAAAAAAAAAACCATTAAAAAATCAAAGGCACAGAATGAGGTCTGAAGAGCACATTTTAGGAAAACTAAATTATTTATCAAGGCACTTCAGCACTGAAAACCAAATAATCTTTGTGCCATTTGATGTAGCTGTTCATTAACATCATACATGTTTGATGTAGGAGAGGGAGAGGCTCCTGTGAAAATGGCAGCTCACCCTGAACATATATGGCGTATTCGCACATTCCATTAGTCTCCTGCAGTTGTTCTTTGATGATCGCCTGTATGAACACAGACAGTTTCCTCAACGCAGGTAGATGATATTACAACATACTGCATATGGCTTATGTACATGAAAAACAAAACAACAATCAGACTGGTGAGGGTCAATGACAAATTAAAGCATAGGGAGAACAGAAAAAGGAGGGCGCTTCACCTTGCAGGTGTCGTAGTCTTTCCGGATATAGTGCTGGTGGATTAGCCAGTTTCTCCGCTCCACAATGGGAAGTTCTGGAGCTGGAAAAAACAACATCAACAAAATATTGGGAAAATGATCAGATCTTTCAAAATTCCCCCCTGGTTCTGACGTCTCATGATATTAAGAGTATGTCCATTTGGACTATTTTTAATTTACACCGTATTATTTTTACTCGACATGGGAATAAATAACTGTGAACTAGTCACTCCAGAGTCTTTGATCTGACAGTTAACACAAATGTTAACACTTCAACCAAAACCCTGGTCTTAACTGTAATCAATTCACCAGCTGAGCTGCAAATGTCACCTTGTAAAGCAAGTTATAACCCCTTACAACACAGCTTTTTATACACACATATATATATATATATATCACTCTCTCTTTTGATGTCTCGGCAGGTTGAGATATTTTTCCCGTTGCCAGGGAAACAATGTCTCCCACCAGCCAGGTGCTTGTGACAGAGGAGAGAGGGTGGAGGAGCCGCGTGGAAGGAGGAGGCTGCAGGAATGAGAAACAAGCAGCTTCACACAGAGATGGGTAACCTCCAGTCATCTTCCCAGCGGAGTACGTTTCATTTCATTTCACTTCACCGGGAAGCAAACATAATTACAATTCCAGTGAGTTTGATTGTTGTAATCCTGTTATCCCGCACCTACTACCTTCCTCCGACGCTAAAAATAGGATTCAGAGTGATTTAAAATGAAGTGCGAGGCTTTGAGTCTGCCCTGACACTGGGGGATCATCATTAATGAACCGCCTGCTTGTGTAAAAATACAGAGTGAATTAGACTAAAGCTGCCTCTGTTTTTTTTTTTTTTTTAAATCTGTCACTGCTTCCAGCAGGGCTCTGTTGATTTGCAGCAAAGAGCAGAGTCTCTTCCAGCTACTTCACAGAGATCCTCTCCATCGCCGAGTGCGAGGCTGCGTGGCCTTCCCCGTTGCCAGGGAAACAATGTCTCCCACCAGCCAGGTGCTTGTGACAGAGGAGAGAGGGTGGAGGAGCCGCGTGGAAGGAGGAGGCTGCAGGAATGAGAAACAAGCAGCTTCACACAGAGATGGGTAACCTCCAGTCATCTTCCCAGCGGAGTACGTTTCATTTCATTTCACTTCACCGGGAAGCAAACATAATTACAATTCCAGTGAGTTTGATTGTTGTAATCCTGTTATCCCGCACCTACTACCTTCCTCCGACGCTAAAAATAGGATTCAGAGTGATTCAAAATGAAGTGCGGGGCTTTGAGTCTGCCCTGACACTGGGGGATCATCATTAATGAACCGCCTGCTTGTGTAAAAATACAGAGTGAATTAGACTAAAGCTGCCTGTTTTTTTGTTTTTTTTAAATCTGTCACTGCTTCCAGCAGGGCTCTGTTGATTTGCAGCAAAGAGCAGAGCCTCTTCCAGCTACTTCACAGAGATCCTCTCCATCGCCGAGTGCGAGGCTGCGTGGCCTTCACACGTTTGCGTCGTCAACACTCGGAGAGGCCCTATTTGTAGCGACCTAATCCGCTTTCCTCCTGCTGAGAAAGCAATAATATTCTTGTCTCCGGGTTTCAGCTGTGGCCCTGTGGTGCTCCAGTGTCCGTGTACACAATGCAGGGCATATTTGGAGAGGAGAGATGGGACACGAATTGTGACATGAATTCCTGCATCTACTGAACAAATGAAAGGGAAGAAAAGGAGCGAGGAAGACGAGCGCAGCAGGAGCTCTCCTAAATATAGTCCTTTAAAAAACTTCATTCCAAATGCTGAAGAATTTTCTCATTGTTTTTGCTGATCTGGCTAATGCTAAGACAGATATGCATCCACGTGCTTCAGCCATCTGTTAAAAGGGGGATAAGAGCAGAGAGGAGGCGTGCTGAGATCAAAAGACACATGGAGTGAATGTAATGAAAAACCCACTGAAAATAAGTTTGGAAATTTTACCACAAGAACTTCAAACCCTCGAGTTACATTTTTAGCCGCTGATGCTTTTTCTTCCCAGGAATTTGAGTGAAACGCGTACAGGGAACGGGTGAAATGACCTCATGGCTTTTATCTAAAAGAAACTGATGCATTTTTACTGTGGAACTGTACGGCACAAAAAAAACAAAAACAAACTCTGTCGTAAAACATAATTACACCATTTAACAAATTAAATGTTGCTGTTTTTGTTGCTGTCTTGGTTTACATTAACATGCCATGTGAAACGTTACTGAACTAGAACATAACACAATACAGTATCATGTACCTAATTGATCCCATCGGACTTGCACACAGCAGTAATTACACAACATTACAAAACAAGTCAAAAACATAAGAGGTTAATCTGGGAGCATCTGTATTAATGGCTACTGGGACACGGGGCCATAATTATGATGACATAATATAGAACACACAAACATGGCGCAGCAGCAGGTACTGTACACACAGCGTGTTGTTGGTGAGGGCAGTAAAAAGAAGGGTGAGGGTGACCTCTGCAGGACGACGAGGTTCACACTCGCTCTGTCGTCACAGTGAACCAGTTACAGACAAATGTCAGTAATGAATGAGAAAATAATGAGTGACAGAAAAGGAATTGTGTTGTCTGAGTACACTTTGTTGGTCCTGCTAGTGTCTACACATTACCTTTTGGTGCCCGTCGTTTCTTGGCTTCAGTAGAAACCGGGAGCTGAAATATACCAAACCAAAACAATAAGTAAATGTAAACACAACTCACAACTGCACAGCAAAATGCACTGTGGTCACATCCAACATTATAGTTACACCCGTCCTGATAAGAGGCTGTGTGCAAAATGCTGCTCAGAGTTCAGACTGATAGAAATATAATGTTCTCCTATACAACTATACAGGAAATAATAAAATTATAATAATAAAATCATTTTAGAGTTCGGCAGCCCAGGGTGGCAGTGGAAATGAATGATAATATTTACACGGCCAAATTACAAAATGGGGCCAATTTTCTTCAAGCAGCATTAAAATGTCGAAGCAACTTGTTGGACCTGTTATAAAAACAGCTGACAGAGCTGCTTTTTTCAATATCACTGCATTGATGGTTTGTTTTTTTTTTTTACTTAAATTGTAGCAAAACAGCCAAACATTTCTGCATTGTCAATTTAACTTAAAACACAACTTAAAAGTTTGTTTTCCAAATCTGGAGATAAAGAGGTTTTCACTGTTGAATCGAGTGAATATTAGCTCTGAGCTGCACTGGAGTAGTATTAGTAGTAGATGTATCTCAGGCACAACACAACTACATTGTTTTCGACGAGGCTGTTGCTGAGACACAGTGACAATAAGACACGGGAAAACGTTTGTTATTGTCATTACTGATACGTAAGCGTTACTGTTGACACGGCAGTTAGCACCAGGCTTTTCATTCGCCCTTGATTCAATGGGATTAGAGAGACACGGCGCAAGTTAGCGTTAGCGTTAGCTTTAGCCTGGTCAACTTAGCTCTGACTTTGTGTCGGTTAGCCGCGCAGCTAGCTGACGTTCAAACAGCGGCGGTTGTACAAAGGACAAAGGTCAAAGGTAACGTGACATCTGCCTGTCGCTTCGTCCTACGATATATTTACCGGTATATCAACCGAAACACGGGACAACAAGCTCCAGCTTTGCACTCACCGCCGTGGCCGCCTCCTGGTCCGCCATCTTGGGATGATCCACACTACAAGCTGTTGCCATAGAGACATCTGTGGAATGCGGATGTAAAACCGTGGCAGCATTGTTTTTATTATTGATTATAGTCGTATAAATTCTTTTAAAAAATATATACATATATATTTCATTGACCAGTAAAAATGCAAATTTTATTTTTTTTATATTTACTTACATTTTGATAGATTACATTCTTATCTGTTGATGGTGTTTTCCATATTGTGTGACTTTACAGGGATTGAGTGAATTGTTTTGTATTTTTGCACAGTGAATAAGCACAAACGAAAGCACTGATCACTTCATTTGTAGTATCTGAGCACGCTGCGGAACCAAAGGAATTGTAACAAAGTTCTGTAAATCCATAAATGACTCCTGTGCCTTTATTACCAGATTTCACTAGAGATGATTTACGGAGAAAAAAAACAAGTTTATCGAATTAAGCAATTTCCAACAAATAGCCCTCTTGTTAATAGGTTTTAAATAAGTCACCTGTATGTACAATACACCTTATTACACATTCTGATCACAAAGGGGAAACTTCACCATAAAACAAAATCAGACAAAACACTAGTAACCAAGAGCCTGGTGCTCACACAAAAAGTGGTAGGTCACGAGGTTACAAGTGAACACAGGCAGTCACTGCTTCAGTGACAAACACAATCTATCTGTGACTACACAGTAACACGTCGAGACAATCAACAGATAAATAAGTCTATCAATGTGCTTGTTTTTCTATTGTTACATCTAAATTCATGTTAATCTATGTCAGTAACGTCATGTTAACAACATGAACTAAAAAGATCTTCACTTCTTCATTTTCTTTTGGTCTCACTCTCAGTACACTGATCAAAACAGTAGAAAAAAAAAACTTCATCCCATCACCTTCATTATCCATAAGCTTCTTGTCATCAAAATTTAGCGAGAAAAAGTTCTGTGCTCATTAGTAAGAGTAACACATTCTCATTTTACCCAGTGAGGCGTAATTCAGCAGTTCATTGTCAGAGAATAAAGTTATGATAGACTGGAAACCCTGTAATGATCTGCACGAAGGAACCATTAATCACTAATGGCAAAACATTCTCATGTCAGGTGGTTTTCTCAAAAAAAACAATCCAAACCACATGTGCAGTGTTTATCACTGAGGCCTCAGTTGCTCGTTGCTTCTCACCAGCATGTAGAAATTATCAGTATTTAAATAATGTGGCCATGTTGATTACAGATGTTAAAATATGATGGCATGTTGCCAATTGAAAAGTTTGAGAATTCCTTAATTTTGCAGTTGAACTGATGCATCATGAAGTTTGAACATGATGACTGTCTACTAATGAGGGCCTCAATAACATTACATCCACGTATAAAACCTCTGACCTCTCTTCCGCATGTTACCACAGCATCTTGGAAAGTGGCGCCACGAGACACTAACTAATCAAACCCATATCCCATAAACCCAGTGAGGACCGCTGGGACATGGCTGCTGTGGTATGTTAGTAAGAGAGGAGACTAGCCTGAGGGAAACAGTCTAATTTCCCTGGCTCCTGCCAAACGCTCCCTGTGCAGCGTTGGTGGCAGCGCCGGCTGCGGCACTCTGGAAGGTTCGGTTGGTCAGGACTCCTTGGGAAAACTCCTGCTGGGCCTTGGAAAAGCTGGCACCTGTCCGCCTGTACTTGGAGTGGACCTGGGAAAATGGGAAACGGGGAGATTAGGGAAGTGAAAGGTTTATGAATTGACTTAGTGCCTGTGCTCTGTTCCCTCCTCTGCCCCCACATAACACACATGTTGCTGTTATGATGAATTTACAAGTGAAGAAAAAAAAATCCAAAAAGTGCTCTTGTCCTTAAAAGAGCCAGTTGGTTTCCTGGTGGATAAATGTTCCTGTCTCGTTCATTTGGCTCCGTCTCCATCTTCTGCCATGTGCCATGTTCTACATGCCGATTCTTTCCACATGAATCATTTGTGAGTTCATTGGGGTATTTTTGTAACTTTCAGCTCCAGTCAGCAGTTTCCCACTCTTCATGTTCCCTCCCTTTCATTACAGCTGCTGTTCCAGGGCTTCTGTCGCCACCATTTTTAGTTTCTCTCGTTCCTCTCTTTGATCTAAACACAGGCTCATGGAGTAAGAGTAAAAATACACATCGGGATGCCACAGTGTGGATACTTTGTGGCACCTCAACTATAAAAGCACAGATGTTTGTTTTTTTTACTTTAGTGTAATCTTACTTTCACTTTCTTAATAATTCCTATAAAATATTAAAATGAGTCTTACGCAACCTACATACTGTAATCTGATTACCTCCACAGTACAAACTGTCTTGGCTCAATTTTCCCTTTTGTGTGAAGGGAAGGTGTGAATGATTCACACTAACGTACCATTTTCAGTAGGATTATGGCCAGCACAGCGTTTACGGTGAAAAATCCAGCGACCACCATCATAACGACAGCCACGGCCAGATTTACGCGGATCATGCTGATTGATGTGATCCATCCGCTGCCAACGACACAGACACAATACAAAGGAATGAGCACGTGTCGTTTCACACATTCTCCACGCTGCACTGTCCAGGATAGCACAGATTTTATGCATTGTAAAAACAGTATGGAAATGACTGAAACTATATTATTATATTGCCCAATGACCAATAGAAAAACATACATTTTGGAAAACGCGAGTGATGGAAGCAAGAAAAACCTGACATACAGTATTATATAGTACAGAAAAGAACGGAAGATAGATAAGTTCCACACACTTACAAAGCAGAAACGCAGACAAGTTAGTGCAGCAGGCGTCTGTCAAAGAGATGCAGGAGAGGAGATACCACAGGCCAAGAAAACACAATGAAGACAAACGCTGCTCTATGCATTGCACCATGCAGAATGAATACAACACAAAGCACATCCTGGTAAAGACTCAGGTAAAGACTCTTCCCACTGACCTGTTTCCCCACCGGGGGATCCCCACCGTCTGAATGATGTACACTGCCACCTGGAAGAAGAAGACGAAGAAGAAGAAGAAGAAGCTGAAGGAGCTGTCAGACCTAAAGAAAACACAAAGGACATGTCGTTATGATAGCATAAGAAAACGGAGAAACTTTCATTTGCAGGTGTAAATCAAATACACGGTGTACCTGAAGGCCCTGTAGACGGGCCTGTACCAACAGACAAAGGACACGGGGGTGAAGAGGATGAACCAGAGGATGGACAGGCCGAAGTCCACTCCATTAGAAGCATCTACGGTGAAGTAAGCCAGGCAGGCCAGCACGTTGAGGAAGAGCGTGGCACTGTGGACTGTGGAGACACGCAAGGAGATTTTATTCTCAGTCCTGGTATGTTACTCAAAGTGTGACGCTCTCCAGCCCATAACCATCATAAACAACAACAACAACAACAACAACGCAACAGGACTTATTTACACACAAAACAAGAATATGTAGTGACTTCTGAGTTGGAGGTAACACAGCAGGTAGGGGTACGTACACATCCACAGGTAGTACATTCTCTTGCAGATCCTGCGGTACTCCTCAGGGATGTCCTCCTCAAAGTCCTGATAGAAGCAGGGCTTCACGGGGGAGAAACTGGGCAGAGGTGGCCAGTTGTTCTCTTTCACTGCCGGACAAACATGAGTGGTCACAGTGTGTTTCTCATCACGCCACATTTCACGTGCTACTCCTTTAAAAGCAGCAGCAGCAGCAGCGGACACTCACCTCCGGCGTTGCCTCTACCCGCAGCTCTGTTCTGCAGCTCCTGCTCCTTGCGGTCCAGCTCGGCCGCCTTCCTCTCCAGCTCCTCCTGCTGTTTGATCAGGTTGGCCTGGGCGGCAGCAGCGCTGGCCTGGTGAGAGACAGACTCGTAAACACCAGGCGTTTTTACTGCAAAGGGAAAATCGCGGGAGGAAGCTGGAAATACGAGCTCGGGATTCAAACCAAGAACCTTCTTTCGCAAGGGTTGATGTTTACACCAAAAATGTGTTTTTTCTTAAAATTCTACTTTCTTTCAACAATTCACTCTTGACAAAAAAGTAATATAATCCGTATTTTCCGGACTAGTCGCAGTTTTTTTCATAGTTTGGCCGGGGGTGCGACTTATACTCCAGTGCGACTTATGTGTGAAATTATTAACACATTATTATATCCTGTCACATGTTATTTTCACACTAAACCGCAAGAAGGCGCTCTAGGCCCGTGTTGTTAATTGAATTGATAAAACATTGGCGACGTAGAAGAGGAAGCGCAGCATCTTCTACCTCCTGAGTTAGCGGAGTTGTTTGAAAGTGACACCGAGGATGACGATTTCATTGGATTTAGTGATTTGCAGTGACACGGATGGTTTGGTAAACGTGTTAGCATGTTATCTATGCTATAGTTATCTGAATAACTCTTAATATGTTATGTTAACATACCGTTCTCAGTTCGTTGTTTATGTGTCATGTAACGTTAGCATACCGTACAATTGTTCAGCCTGTTGTTGCCTCTATTCAATTTTTATTTTAAATTGACTTTCAAGATGACATGTCTGTTCTTGGTGTTGGATTTTATCAAATAAACTTCCCCCAAAAATGCAACTTATACTCCAGTGCGACTTATATATGTCTTTTCCTTCTTTATTATGCATTTTATGGCTGGTGCGACTTGTACTCCGGAGCGACTTATAATCCGAAAAATACGGTATATATATCATCATTATTATCATCATCCTGATGTAGACTCTAAATCCAGCACCACCAACTGCCTGTGGCTGAAGCAGGGTTGAGGAAGTTGGGTTCGGCTCACCTGTGCACTCTGCTCCACAGAGGTGTGCAGTATGGCAGGCTGAGAGGCGACAGCAGAGATGGGGATGGTTGTGCCAGAGTGGGTTCCCTGTCAAACGACCAAAGCAACACTTCATTTTAAATGAAAACCTAATGACCTATCGATGATTTAACGCCTGTATTAAAACATGAACTGAATGTTCTGAGGAGACAGTGGCACAGGGGCCAAAGGCCTGAGGGGACCCATGGTCCAGATGTTCGTTTGTGGTTGAACGTAAACATGTCTTTCATATGACTGTGAACAGATGGGAATGACTCACGAGGAGCCTCAAAGGAAACAGGAAATGAACTAATAAACACGCAAAACAACCACAGAGAGACACAAAATGACCAGATAGCTCCATACAAGCCTTATGTGTAATCTCTTTATGTCTCTTCAGTTGTACGGGGTTTATGCCTCATCATCATCATCATCATCATCATGGTAATAATAATGATAAAGTCCATCATCACGTCAGCGGATGAACAGGCGCTCACCATCTCCGTCGCAGAGAAGGGGTTGTACTCCCCAGCGCGTTCCGTGACCCCGCCGGTGACCTGTGTGACTGAGGCGTCCTGAAACAGAAATCAAACACAGCACAGCGTTACCGCTCAGAGGTCATGACCCGGCATGTGGCGGAAGAACCGACCGGTCCAGGAGGAGCACCTGAACGCTCCCGTATCTCACACCGCATTAACTATTCATCGACCTCTGGTTCGAGTTTCAGTTTAAAACAGCGTCTTTGGCTTCAGCAACAACAACAAAAAAGTATATAATGCAAATGAGTTACAGAGACATATGTTCACATGTAAACACTCCTGCCTGCCTTCAGCTGTTTAGATATGAAAACACTAGTTTCACAAACAACAAAACAAACCCTGAACGCACCACCTCACATTTGAGCTGTAAATCTACAGAAGGCGACTTTAAATGCCACTTTCTCCCACTGGACATCCGGTTTATTGCGTCCAGCACCGGGTCTCTGCCGACACCTGTTCACCTGCTCGCCCTGTTCACCTGTTCGCGGGTCAGTTTACCTGAACAGGTGAGCGAACAGCAGAACCCACACACACACACACACACACAGAGAGAGAGACAGAGAGACAGAGAGACCCTGCTGGACGTGAACGCGTCATGCCTGATAATAATAAGGACGGTTCTGGAGTCCGGAAATACTGAGGCCAAACCCTGTAACCAACCAAACAGGTTTTGTCCCTTCGCATGTCTCAGTCTTCACTTTACACACACACATACACACAAAACAGGAAAAAAAACACAACACACCTGAACGCAGACCCGGAAGAGACGGGCACGGGGACTCACCTGGAAGGGGTTCACGTCCACCGGGTCGGCGAACGGGTTGCTGTCGAACGACATGACGGAGCGACTTCACCGCAGCTGGAGTAAACACACGACGGCTGCGTCTCCGTGACGGCGGCGGCTGAGACACTGCGCCGCCTCTGCGCACGCGCGGCTCCACACCGGAGGCCGAGCCGAGTCACTTCCGATCAATTAACCGCGCGCTATTTTTAGACGGCATGTCAATTGGTTCTGAATGAGACGAGTTCTCGTGACCGCGTGACTTCAGTTCACTGAACGAGCACACGGAAGAAACGTACTTATACAAAGACTGTACAATAATCTGTTACAAGTAAAAGTACCAACACTTCACTGTAAACATAGTCCATTACAGGTTCTTTTCTGATTTACCGAAGTAAAAGTAGTTATACTTCACAGTAAACGCACTCTATTACAAGTAAAAATACTTATTTTCTGATTTACCTCAGTAAAAGTATTTATACTGCACTATAAAAGTAATCTATTACAAGAAAAAGTACTTCTTTTATGATTTACCCAAGTAAACGTATTTATACTACACTATAAAAGTAATCTATTACAAGTAAAGGTACTTATTTTAAGATCTATTTAGTATTTATACTACACTGTAAACATAGTCCATTACAGGTACACCTTCTTTTATGATTTACCTACGTAAAAGTAGTTATACTGCACTATAAAAGTAATCTTTTACAAGTAAACCCCCTTCTTTTATGATATACTTAAGTAAAAGTATTTATACTACACTGTAAAAGTACTCTATTACAGGCAACCCTCCTTCTTTTAAGATTTACTGAGGTAAATGTATTGACACCACACTGTTAAGAATACTCCATCACAAGGAAACATGCTTTCTAATTTACCAAGTATAATTACCAGTACCCCACTGTAACACTCCTCCAGTAACACTCCTGCTATTATGGTACTACAAGTAAAAGTAGAGTAATTATGTAAACAGGCTTTTGTTGTTGCAGTTGATCTGCCTCTACATTTTAACTATTTTATGTAACTAATGATTTTTTGTTGTTGTTGTGGATTTGTCTGATGATTAAACGACCAAAATATTAAAAAGAAAAGCAGGCTATGGGTGAAATTCAATTTTTTTTTACAGGAAAAGTGTTTAAGAAACGCAAATATGTGTTTCACTGTGACTTTGCACAATATTTTAATCTAATTTTACTCACTCTTGTATAACGTTGGACAATAAAGTCACATTTGATCATATATTTAATCATTTTCATGGAATTAAATACTAATGTATGATTTTATATTTTGATGTTTTGATGTTGAAGAACATTTGAATACTGTATAATGAATATGATTGCATCATTGATGTTGTTGAGTCAAGAAGGTATAGTTGGCCTTCTATAAAACTGTAAAATGACAAACACATAAAGGTACTTGTTAATAATGACAGGAGACCATGGGATTTTATGCTCTTTCTTGGTTGCCATTGAGCAAACACTCAGAGACAGGAGATGGGGGGGGGGGGGGGGGGGGGGGGGGGGGGGGGTTGAGGAGCAGGGGATAACAATAGGTTTCAATAGAATAGAATGAGATTTGTCCATTATACTGTACATATGAACTGTACTGTACATTACAATTGTATGGCTGTTAAGCAGTGAACGCATGGATTTTATACACATCCACGAGTCTTTACAGAGCTGGGATCCCATTGGCTGGAAAACAACCAGCTGACTTGGTCCCTTTGATCGCCGCATTTCCCTTGCGAGGGGAAAAAAGCAGCACAAACTTAAAACACATAAGTGGTTTTCCTCGGTGCACACTGTCGCACATGAGCGCTTGGCACATCATGCACGCACACTCACATACACACACATGCACATAAACCATCCACTGCCCAAATCCGTACATCTCTGTCCAGGTTACTCAAAAAAATAAAATAAAAAAAAAGAGATAAATATTTCAACTACCCAGCAGGGGCTGGTGTTCCGGCTTTGTACAGTATTTATACCTGTATATTATAAGCTATAAAGATTTTCTGTGACATTTATTAAATAAGGGGAGAAAAAAAAACAACATTTGTAATAACAGAGCAACCACTGCTGTGACTCATCGTTAAAAACTGTAAACTCATAAAGCAGCTAATAGCTTTAGCTTTACGTTCACTGGAACCTGTGTGACGGCTAAAGTCGCCTGGTTTCTTCCTGTTAGCTGTAGCACACCGCTTCAGCGTTCCAGCTCCAGAAACATTCCCTGATGCTGAGCTCCTCCGCCGCGTCCAACATTCCCTTTTCTCCCTCCGCCTGCTCCGCGCGTCTGCTCCGGGAGGTGAAGAGCTGCCGAGGCACTGTGGGAGCATAGGTGGCAGTATAGTCTACGAGTACTGAACGTCTCGTCCCCCGTCTGGAGGTGGAAGCACTATAAACAGCACTCGGGGACATTTCTTTGCGGACGTCAACAAAGAAAAGCAAAGCGAGAGCTTTAGGAAGTGGAGATTAGTTGCCACTATGTCACCTCCCGTTGAGAGCATATATATATATGTGTGTGTGTGTGTGTGTGTGTGTGTGTCTGCCAGGGAGCTGGATATAGGAGTCCTTTCGTGTCCCAGAGTCCTTCATACCATGAACTCATTGCTGCCGTACAGCACCAGCTGTGGTGGGATGTCGGGAGGGTCCCTGCCATGGCCGCCGCTGTCTCTGGAGTGTCTTGGGGTCAAATGCCTGCCCCCCCGCAGTTTCTGTTTACCTTTCTCCGGGTTGAAGGTTCCACGGCTGGTAAACTGGGGCCTTTCGTCAAACGCGCCTTCGTGGTCGACTGTGGGGCTACTCTCGACGCTACTGGATCGGGAGGTCTGAGGTGCGTTCAGGGACTGGGACTGAAAAGGAGCGGAGCCTTGAGTAGGGGACTTGGCGTGGAAGCGGAAGCGGCGGGCGGCGGTGGCGGCAGAGGTGGATGAGGATGAGGAGGGCGATGGGTGGTAGTGCGATGAAGACGAGTAGGAGGAGACGCTGGAGCAAGAGTCGACGGAGTCCAGAGAGTCGGGCTGCCGCTGGAGGACGCGGCGTCTGGGGCTCTTCCCGTCGGACCGCCGCGGCCACGGCGACAACACTCTGTCTGTAATTAAAGCCAAAGACATCTCAAATTATAATTGTTTAAAAATCCCAAATTAAATAGTAACAAAATAGCAATGTGGTATGAAGACGTACCAGAGAAGTCAGAAACAGCTTCCTCCAAGTCAACATTGAGGTTTTCGGAGCTGTCCGCTGTTCCGATGGAGGCCTCCGACTCCAGGGTCTCATCATCCGACGCGCGTGGCTCCAGAGTCAACATCTCGAACGTCAGCTCCTCTCTGGAGAGACAAACATCGAGCAGGTTAAAAACCTGCGGCTCACAGCTCACGTGAACATTCCAGAACATCTGAAGGTGTTGTGTTTACTTCTCTTTCTGCAGACTTTCAATCTGCTCCGTCAGCACTCGCTCCTCCTGCTGCATGGCCGCCTGCTGCTGCTCGGAGATTTCCACAAACGAGTCCGCTCCCTCTTCGCCGCCGCTCTCTTCCACCGCGGCGTCGGCCACAGTCGGCAGCCGGGGACTCACCGGAGGCGACGGTGTCAGGTAACCTTGTCGATGCAAGTGACCTTTTCCCTGAAAACAAATCAGAACAGTTATTTTTTATCTTCTCATATTTGTCCTTCATAAACAAACAAACAAAAAGAACCTGTTTGACTGCGACAGGCATCACATATCAACACACACATGCAGTGACTGATCCACACATGGTTGACAAAACAGTTACAACGCACACTTTTTACCTTCTTAGCTGCATTTGGCTGCTTTGAGCAAAAGTGACAAAAATAAGACAATTCAGTGACTCCGTGTTCATATATCAGTCATAAACAGAGATTTATCAGGAAAAGCTCATTTAAACTTAAGCAAATGATTAGCTGCTTAATTTGTGTTGATTTATTTTAGTTCTGAGAATTGAAGCAGAGAGTAACAATATCACTTTAATCATATTTGCTGGGAAACGAGGTTCAGCGATGTGTTAATGAGAGTTTAACAATGATTTCTCTTCACAATACAACAATAAAACAATGAGGGACAGAACAACACAATGTCCTCCTTTTCAGATGTGAGGTCTACAGGTGTGCAGGTCTACAGGTACTGTTTGTTTAGAGTGAGAGAGAGAGAGAGAGAGAGAGAGAGAGAGAGAGAGAGCCCCTCTGGGCGTTTCGGGTCTGAAAGCAGTTTAAGAAACTGTGATGTTTTACAGATGAGGAGAGACGTTAACATATGAAGAGACAGAGACGGACAGTGACCGGTGCCACAACATCAATCGATCAGTGGATGATGATGGTTTGGGAATGCAGTCTGTGTGTGTGTGTGTGTGTGTACATACCATGGTGCGTGCTATGCTCTTAAACCTAACAGCTATTAGTAGGGGTCTCTGGTAAGAGAAAGGAAAAGGTTAGGGGAGAGATGAAGTGTGAGCAGAGGAGGAACACCAGGGAAAGCGGAGGTTCAGGCAGGCGGAGCGGTTCGGAATCACACCAGACGTTTTTATTTGATCTTACCATCGAGCGGCGAATGAGAGTCAGTCTGCACTTGGCCTTGTTCTCAGCAAACTCCAGCGTGCTGATGTCCTTTAGTCGAACCTTGTACTTATTCATCTGTTCACAAATGATAAGTTCTACACACCTGGAGAGACGAAACCAAGGCGCTTTAGAAGAACTGGAAATACCAGATAATGTCAGAACAGTGTGTGCCTCCTACTGGCCCCTGAGGCCAGCGGCTTACGAGGGAAACCTCCAGCAGAGCAAAGACAAACGACACATCATGCTATTGATGTTAATGTCAACACGTTGTGAGTCTTCACACGAGAACGACACGTGTCCAAATTTGACTTTTTACACGACTGGATACATTTGACTCAACTGGACCCTGATGGCCCGGAAGACGAGTCCATGTTTATTGTTCCCACATGAAACACATTCGTTTAATTCAAACACCCCCCCCTCCCAACCCCCACCCCCACTGGGACAGTCTTCTACATGTGTCCATATGTTCTTACGCTGTGGTCTTGCTGATGTCCTGGACGCTCTGCAGTGGGTCGATGGTGTCAGGACAGCGCAGGATACAGGGAGCAAACACTATAGCCAAAGCGTTAGCGGACATACGGTTCGTCTCCTCTTGCAGGGAAATCCTGCATAAGTTCAACACAGGTTACAACAGGTAACCTCATTTATTAATGAGGAAATATAAATGTGTTATAAACTCACTAACTGAGGTTAGGAACTGTTTTTTTTTTTTTTAAATTACCTGACAAGATGAAAAATGAGGCGTTCCAGAGTGTTGATGTGATTTCTGTTCAGCTGGTCGATAACTGAATACACTCCTCGGATCATTTCCTTTTTATCCTGCAAACCTGGAGGAAACATTCCCGCGAGATCACAATCACAATCTGCTGCGACGGCAAAACAAGCGCGTTGTCCGAAGCGGTCGCGGGACACTCACCCATGGCTCGTATGAACTCCTCGTACAGCTCAAACGTCATCAGGGGGTTGGGCAGGTCTCTCAGCCACTGCTTGAAGACGCTGGCGATGACATGGATGCTGTAGTCATCCAGATTCATGCTTCCCACATCTGTTGGCAAATGTCCCGTCAATGTCTCTCGTCGTTAAAACGCTGATCAGCAACATCTGGCTGTCAGTGAAAAAGATACCTGTGTCGAGACCCTGCTTCAGTTCCTTGATTTTGTTGGCGGAGCCAGATTTCCTGTAGATCCCCTCGGTGTAGAGGCCGTGCATCTCGATGTAGTTGATCAGCTTCTCCACCACCAGGGGCACCGTCCTCTCGTCGTTCACCAGGCGAGACACTTCCACTCCAAACTGTCTGGAGGAGAGCTCTGGATCAAACTGTTCACACAAACACAAACACACAAACGGTAAGGTATACCTGATAAGATAAGCTAAGCTAAGCTAAGCTAAGCTAAGCTAGGCTAAGCTAAGCTAAGCTAAGCTAAGATAAGCTAAGCTAAGCTAAGATAAGCTAAGCTAAGCTAAGATAAGATAAATAAACAAACTAGGTGATGGGTGTAACAATAAAAACTGTGGCGTGAAACAAACCCACAGGAATGCAGTTCACTTCACGGCGACGTTATTGCGCGTGTGGACAACATGGCCGACTCACCTTCTTGCTGCATTTGGTGGTGGTCTTCTGGCAGCACTTCCTGTGGCAGGCGTAGCGGCACACTGGATGAACACAGCCAGAGAAATCACAGCGGTCATTACCAACGTTATCAGCAGAGAGGCAGTGTCGCCTCATCATCCAGCAACAGCCGGGACAAAAGACACAAAACGTATCGGCGGTTATCACGAGCGGCGTCGGCTGGAATGAGGAAAACATGAGGAGAAAGTGTGTGGAGAGAAGTCTGCAGACGCTGCAGCCGCAGACCCCATGAGTCCTGTTGAGGACAATCTGATTAGGACTGAGGAGGGGGGGGTGGGTGTGGGGCGGAGGGGCTGGTCTCTCAGACGGTGTGAATGTGCATTCAAAGTCAGAAAAGTTTGACAGATGTTTTCATTTTTATTTTGTAACATTAATTAGTTAATTAGTTCATCCGTCTGTGAATTTAATCACTTTTTAAATCTGTTTTTTTTGTTACGTATGCGAGTGAGTGCCAATAAATTAGTGATTTGTTTGTTTTTTTTCTATGTGTAGACATTAGAGTAAACTCTTAACTGTAAAGGAATGTGGTGTCATCCCTGCATGTGCACATAAACAACAACACTACAGTTCCAACATCACCTCTTCACATGCCTACTCATAATTTTTCAATATTGCATCACTAAGTTTTTTTTTTGTTTTTTTTTGCTGTATTATATCACTTCCCATATTAATAAACAACAAATCTTTGCAGTTGGTTTTCCAAGTTTTCCACGATGAATGAAAGAACACATTTTTATTACAGATGAATTATTGTACGTTTGAACACCGGTGTGATGTTTGATAAACTATGCACACTCACGTTTGCACACACAGGCACGGTCCATCATCCAGATGAGCGATGAGCAGTATTCACAGTACGTCGGGATGCTGTACTGCGTGGACTTGAAGATGTGGCCATTGTGCTCCTCCACCTGCAGGGGGCAGCAGAGTACAGGTTGATTCTGCGTTCAATTTAAAACGTTCCTAATAATAATTTGCATGCACGTTTATTTTTCCCTGTACAGGGGGTCCTCGAGTTACGACGGTCGCGAGATATGTTGTTTTCGTGGTTACGACACATCTCCCGTGAACTTCCTTGTTTCAGCTTAAGCGGTTTGCCTCGTAAATACGTACAGACTTCACACGGGAACTAGTTGGTGAGCGCTCTCTCTGTCTCTCAGCGCGCCTGCCGGCTCTCCAGCACCTCCACAGCACAGCTAGGCTACTCTGCCTTGTGTTTACTTATGTGAAATGGGGGGCAGCCGGTAAGGAGATGCACACGGACACAGATGCGTTCGGGATCGTGGTGATACCGTAGGTTTATTCACAACACAGGGTCTACACGGTTGATATCAATTTTACGTTTGAACACTTAATAAACTATGCACACTCACGTTTGCACACACAGGCACGGTCCATCATCCAGATGAGCGATGAGCAGTATTCACAGTACGTCGGGATGCTGTACTGCGTGGACTTGAAGATGTGGCCATTGTGCTCCTCCACCTGCAGGGGGCAGCAGAGTACAGGTTGATTCTGCGTTCAATTGAAAACGTTCCTAATAATAATTTGTACGCACGTTTATTTTTCGCTGTATTTATTTGTTGTGTAAATGTTGATGAGATGAACTGAGACTCACGATGTCAGTGTCCTTCTTCCTCCGTTTCTTACGTTCAACTTTAGGCGCCTGCTACAGGATTAAACACAACGGCAGATGAGTATGTTACTGTATGTGTGAGACGTCTTCATAAATACAGACATATAACAACTGGAGCAGATGGCTGACTCTGGCAGAGGTGCGTTTACCTTGGTGACCGTGTTGTCCAGAGGTTTATACTCGGTCATGAACTCATCCAGGAAAACTTTGAAGGTGTTGACCCAGACTGTGACAGGAGACTCGCGCCAGTCCCTCTGCTCCTGACGCATGGTCTTCTCCAGGATGTGTTCAAACAGAGCGTACAGGTCTTTGTAGCGGATACTTTTACCATCGTCCATCTGGGCATGAGGACAACGGAGGCACAGGGAGAGCAGAGTATTTATCCATGCACTTCTTCTATCTTTTCCTTCATCTATGCACTGCTAACGTTAACGTTATGTGTCGTTACGGTGCTTACGGCGAGTGCGGTGGAGTAAGAGTTGAAGATGTTGAGACGGAACTCTTTCAGAGCCTTTTTAAACACGACGTCCACCATGGTGTCCTTCTTACTGTCCTCCGTGTCCAAGTCGTTGATCTAAAACGTGACGCCACAATCGTGTTAGCGTGAACATCAACCACCTGTGTACGTCAATAAACATTTGTGTTCTAAAGTGCACTGTTTTCACGCTGCGCCACCTACTGGAAGGAGGCAGAGCGTACCGGGCCGTACCTTCTTCATGAGGAAGTCGTTCATGCTCGTGTAGTCGTTGGTGCAGGTGATGATCTGCAGAGCGTCGTTCTGCCACTGAGCAGGTTCCAGAGCCACGTTGCTGATCTTCACGCTGCGCCTTCGCTTCACCTTGGGAGATGGTTCCTTGTTCTCCTTCGAGTCTCTCGACCCGCGGTCCGGGGTCGAATCGGGGCTGCATGGGGGCGACATGTTTTCCTGACCTGCCGTGTGGAGGAGAACTGCGGTCAGGTATGACAACTAGTTTGCAACAAAGGGAGTCAAATGAGCATTTAAAGATTTAATAAAGACAGTATTTTAATCGTTTATAGAACGCACCATCTCCCAGTAACGGCCCCGTGTCTCCATAGTCTCCATCCAGGGAATCGGCTCCACAGATCAGCTTTTCTCTGGACGTCTTCTTGTCCCCGTACTTGGTCTTTCCCCAGAACCGCATCTTACCACGAACCCTGTTCCAAATCAGAGCAAGATTCAGAACTTACATGCCTGTCTGACTACTTCTAATGAGATATAGTAATGTAAAGTCTAAAAACCTAAGCCGAGAAACGAACCTTCCATCTTGCGAGTTCTTGCGAATCGAGTCGACTTTGACCAAATCTCCAGACGACATGGTTTTGTGCATCGTCTTCTGCTCCCCAGTGTTTGCAGGCTGAAACAACAGCAGGTCGAACAGCATGTAGTCGCACAATCAAAGAAAAGCCTCCCTATTTCATATTGTGTCACTGTGTCCTAGTATCGGTTCGAGCCAGTAGATGGCAGCATCACACCACCAAGCAAGTGCACAAAAATTAATAATATTTAACCTTGATATGACAAACAATCCCTGGAAGACCCGAGAAGAAACAGGAGCCTGATGAGCGATAAGCGATATATGATGCAACGTGAAAGCGGAACCATGTGACGTGCGAATCTGAACGAACCCAACAGAATAAAAGGAGAAAAACCACTGTGAAATCTTGTTAGAAAAGCAGCTATGTTAGAGGTTTGACGTTGAAGACGAAACACATTTCAAAATCTTTTTTTTGGGCACATAATGTGCAATTATGACTTCTGACGGGGTCGTCGTCATACCAACTGATGGACAACACCGAATCAGTGTTGTTAACTGATCATTTCGTCTACACTCTTCCACTGCGGGTATTTTAATGTCGTTAAAATACCCGTGCTGAAATAGCTTTGAAATGTGAAACGTCCTCTCCTGTGAAACAGGTTAAGAAAACAGCTGTTGCTGAGACTCAGGCAGTTTTGTGAGGCGGATCAGTGGTCTCGGCGGTGGGGGGGGGGGGGGGGGGGGGGGGGGGGGGGGGGGTGAGAGGTTTATATATTAGATACAAAGAGAAGAAGAGTCTTGAAGAAGAGGAGAGGAGGCCAGCGTTGGCTTGGACGATGGCGGTTACCATGTCGGAGTCACTGAAACAGGACTCCCGTAAGCCCGTCTCTGCCGCGGAGCTCTGTTTGGAGAGGGGCAGAGTGTAATGACGGGGGTTGAGGGAACTGTCTCCATCGTCCTCATCGGTGTCGCCCCCGTGTGAGAGGATGGGGGCGCGGGTGAGGAAGTCGGAGCGGGTCCGTGCCATTCGGGCTTTCTTTTTTTGGCCCGCTCTGCCGACCTGGAGTTTACCAGAGGTGATAACAGCATGTTTATTACAAATGGGTCTTAGACCTGCAGTCGCACTTTGTGCGTTGCTGTGTCAGACTGCGAAACCAAGATTCATTAATTCATTCACAACACACACACACACAAAAACAACAAAACAAACACGATAAACATGCTACATATCAGGGGAGGTCACTTACATCCCTGACTTTGGTTCCTTTGGTGGGTCTGGACACCGGTGAGGTTCCTGTCGGAGCTGGCACAGCTGAGTGTTCAGGAACAGCATCGCTGTCCAACCTGATGTGTAAAATACACAAACACACCAAAGAGACATTGTTATTAATGTCAACAAACACACAAATAAAGCTACAATAAAAACAATGTAGCTTCAAATTGGTTTATTTATGATTGCATGTTGTCTTTCTCTCGATAGTATTGTTATTATTGATCATTGATCCATTTGGTGACTCACGTTACGAATGTTACTTTGTCCGTGGGAGAGAAGAAGATGTTGCCCGGTTTCTCCGTCACACTAACGGCGCCTGTGCCGTGACGACTTGGCGGCGTCCTGACTCTAGTTCCTGCTCCGTCTCTGGACTCCAGCGTGAGCTTGGGGGCCCAGCCCTCAGGAGCAGGCCTGTTCCCGCCGGGTTTCTCCTTGGCAGCTGGAGCTGGTGGAGGAGGCAGTTGGGGGAAAGGGGCGCTGCCTTGGCTTTCGACAGCAGGGGGCGAATGCGCTGACGGACACGTGGAGTCCGACTGTGCTCTGGGACGAGGAGCTGCTCTCTCAGTCGGCACCAAACCGGGTCTGTGGGTTTTCGTTTGGGTTGCTTCTCGTCCGCCCTGTCGACTCTGCTGGATCTTCTGCAGAGCTTCTCCCCTCTGCTTCTCAAACATGTCTCTGTCATACTGAGCGAACAAAAGACGCTGCCGCTCCAGCACCTCCTTCTGTTGGCGAATCTGCTCCATCATCTCCTTCTCGTTCTGCTGCTGCTGATTCCGCTGCCTCTCCTCTTTCTCCTCGTTCAGCCGCACCAGCTTCTCGATGACGGCCTGGTCCACATGGGGGACAGACGCAGATGCAGGGACGGGATCTTGCGGCGCAGAGTTTTGCTGTGACGGCGCTGACTCCCCCATCTGGGCTCCAAAATCTCGAACTTCTACAGGGGGGCGGACAAAGTCGAGCAGCTCTTCGCTTAGAGGCGCTTCTTTCTGCATGCTGATGACCACCACCACCGGGCGACGCACTGACTCCTGGCGCTCTCGGAGAGCCTTGGGGACAGTGGGGTTGGTTGTGGAGACCGCTGACTCTTTGTTCTGTTGAGGCTCTTCAGCGGGACGATGGGAAATGACGGAGCCGCCCTCACCGGTGGGGACATAAAAGGTAGGGAGGTAGTTCTCGAGTTTGGGTAGACGTGAGGGGGCGGGTGGAGCTGCCAGATCTACTTTGCCCGGTTGAGTGGCATCAGAAGATCCTGATCTACATGGTTCATCTGGCTTTGCGCCGGTGGAAACAACCTCCACGTTGGGTTGCGGTACTGGATCTACTGAAGGAGTAAGGGAGCAAGGTTCCTCAATGTCTGTGACCTCCTCTGTAGCCTTAGGTGGCTCCTCATCCATGCTGAGGAGCTCGAAGCTGCCCTTGGAGCTCTGGCTGTCAGGCGTCCCCTGGGGTGAGCGAGGGGGCGGCGTTGCGGGGGGCATCAGCTCAAGAGACCAACGCCGCTCCTCAGATGGCGACGTGGCTCCACCGCTGGTTGCTCTGACCTTGAGGAGCTCCAGGCTGAACTTCGCCTGCTCCAGCTCTCTCATCCGCCTGCTCTCTCTCTTGGCCCGTGTGGTCTTCTGGCTGGGCTCGTCAACGGTTCTGGCCCTCTCCCGCACCACCACAGTGGACTTGGGGATGGAGGATAGTTCTTTTGTACCGACGTGTCCTCCTGCCTCCTCCCTGACTGACGCCTCATGGCCGCTGAGGTTCTGGAGGTTCTTTTCCCGTTGCTTGTAGGAACGATCCTCCCAGGTGCTGAGGTCCAACCCCATGATTCTCTCAGACGGCTCCACCTCGTCCTCTGCTGAGAGACTCACCCGGCCGTTCTGGAGCTGAGGCAACGTCTCCAGCTGCTCCTTCTTCTTCTCCCTCGCTTTCTGCTCCCTCAGCTGTCCGAAGCTGTCAATCAAGAAAACACAATGAAACCTTCAACTCGTGTTTCCCACATTCGTCAAGTTGCATTTCAAGTGACATGAAAGTTCTTGTCCGCTGCAGCTCAGCTGATTACAGAGCTGCTTTGGCTTGGCCTGATTGTGTAACGTCTGTTACCACACTGAACAATGACCACACAAACCGCACAAGCTGTGTGCAAAGGATTAGACAGAACCATGGAGTTGACCTTACTGCATTATGTTTTGGTCACAGGAGAAGGACCTGGTGCTAATGTTCAGGTGTTTTGAGCGTGACTCACCTGTGCCTGGCGAGGTAGCCTCTGCACGCCGCCTGTAGTCGTACCACAGCGCCGTACAGGTGCATGTAGGCGTCTCGGGCCTGATGGCAGCGCCAGGCGGTCTGAATGACCAGAGCTGCCGTGCAGCGCCGACGGAGCCATAGTCTCCAGGCCCTCTGGAGCACCAGGGCAGCTTCCCTCCACAGCCGGAACCTCTGACGCTCCCTGTAAGCCCTCCAGTGTGTCTGCAAACACAACGCTGCCCCCTCCTGGACACCAGGGTCATAATCCTCCTCCTCCTCCTCTTCCTCTTCTATGGACTGATACAGACGCCACCATGTCTGTAAGGGGAAGACAATAAAATCATATATACATGTATACACACACACACACACACACACACACACACACACACACACACACACACACACACACACACACACTTTTTCTCTTTTCTGAGATTGGAAAATAAAATGACACCAAGATTTTTACTTCATTTCAAAATAAAACTTAAAACCAGAGGAGGAGACTGCAGATCTAACATTCCATTCTCCATACAGACAACACACACACACACACCCACACCCACACACAGAACAATATATATTGTTCCTCAGTTCTCTTTTCTGAGATTGGAAAATAAAATTAAACCAAGATTTTTACTTCGTTTCAAAATTAAAATTAAAATGTAAAGCAAAATGTTCCACTTCCAGGAACTGAAAAAAAAACACTTCCTTGATATTTACAAATTCTTTTTTTTCTTTTCCAATTTAGTGACTGAGCAGTACATTTAGTGACTGAGCAGTATTACCAACCACCTTTACAATACTGATGAGTCTCACAATAATGAGAATGCAGTCAAATCATATATAATATAATTATATTATATTTTTTTTCTACCAAATAAAACAACATATTGAAAATTAGCTCCCTTTTTTACAATAAGGTGTAAAATCATAATATGATCGTGCTAAGATGATCAAAGTAAAAAAAAGTTATAGTAATATTAAATGACTTCTCAGATGTAAAATCAAATCCAGCTCAAAAAAAAAAAAAAGAAAAAGATGAGAGAGAAATAAAAACCCAGCACTGATGAGCAGCTCTGCTCTGACCTGGATGCAGACGGCTGCTTCCCTCATCCTGACAAACTGCCTCCGCTCCCGTCGGGCTCTGAATCGCCGCTGCAGCAGGACGATGAGTCGCAGAACTTCCTTGTGGAGTAAGGCCTGCAGCCGCTGACGCGCCCCCTCCTGCAGAAACACCTGGAGGGACGAACCACGGTGGAGTCAGCACAGGGCAACACACACACACACACACACACACTTTATAAAGACAGGAGGGGGGGAAAAAAAATCCCACTCAGTCATTCATGAGCACACAAACCACAAAAATCCCTGAGTGGCTACGCGGACAGAAGAATGTCAGGTATGATGGTGTAATTATATAGACAGTGACACTGACCCCTCCATCAGGCCTCATTCAGAACACAGACTTACTCACCATGAATGTGTGTGGGGCACCGTCTTCATTACACACTCTCATACAGAGGATGCTTCCCGGTAATATGAGGTTATGTGCAACACTATTCCATTTATAGTGAGAGCAATTTACCAGTTTAATAAACTAACCATGATCTCACTACTGAGAGCCCCCTCAGTATTTACAGAGTAAGATGTACAACACATAATTACACTATACAGTATAATAAGTCAAAGCTTTTCTTTATGCCCGCGTCAACATAGTAAACCCTGATATTCACCTTCCACTGAATTGGGTGTTTGTTTTTTTAAATACATCATGTCATTATTATTATTATCATTATCATTATCATTATTATTATTATTGTCATTATTAATATTATTATTATTATTAATAATATTGTTATTATTATTATCATTATTATTATTAATATTGTTATTGTTATTGTTATTGTTATTATTATTATTATTATTATTATTATTATTATTATTATTATTATTATTAATATTGTTATTATTATTATCATTATTATTATTATTATTATTATTATTATTAATAATATTGTTATTATTATTATCATTATTATTATTATTATTATTATTATTAGTAGTAGTAGTAGTAGTATTATATGTGACAATAATACTTCAGGGAACATTTTGCAATGACAAAAAGAAAAAAAGAACCGATGCTTCAACATGTTTCACTGTGATGTGACTGAAAAAGAAAAGTGGCGAGTGAATACCATGGTCTTTCCCACTTGGTACCCGTCCGGCTCCAGGGCCAGCTGGTCCAGACACTGCCCGATGCCCTCTCTGGTGGCACTGGTGCCTTCTGGGAGCAGCACACGGAAGTGACGAACAAAATCCTGAGAACAAGAGAAGAAGTTTGGAGAATACGCGGCGCTGCTCGTGGAAAAGCTGAAACCAGCGGGTGTTTGATTGAAAGCACAGCCACTGGAGAGCTGAGTGAATCAGCTGATCGGATTCAGCCTGCTGTGATGTCACATGTGGTGAAAGTCCGTATTTCCTGGCGTTCAAACATCATGGTATAAATATGCTGAACTCCTCACTCCTCAAACTGAGGTCCATTGTCTGAGGTCAAGCCGCTGTGCAGGCGGGAGCGCAGGAGGTGGACGGGGAAACAGACGCTGTGTTTATACAATCACAGGCCCGGGGAGCGAGGGGACAATGGAGCGGCTCTGTTCCGAGGAGTTGGGAAACGGAGGAGTTCTCCACACTGATGCTGTGCCTGAAACATTTCTCATTAGTGCTGAGTGCAGCTCTGAGTGCGTCTGGAGGAACCTGTGGTCAAAGTGACCTCATCGGCGCAGTTTACGCTTTCTTTTTTTAAAGATGCTGCACTTTATGATGTCTTGATTTCTTTTACTTTCTTTAAGTCGTCAGACAACTTCTCTTTTGTTTTCTTTTTCTTTTTACTTTTCTGTAAACAGAATGAGTCGACATGGTGGAGTTTTTATTTTTCATTTTCCTGCACTCACTCACTAATTTAAATTAATTTAACAACCTTAAAACAAACAACATAAACCGACAGTCGACAAAGTTTGACGGAAACACGCTATCACCCCGAGTGCTTTAACAGACGCACTTTGTAGGTCGTCGTTGAGCTGCGGCGCCCTCTGCAGCCACAAGTGGTCATTAAATCTGTTGGCATCTGGTTTTTCATGCACAGAAAATAAACACGGCTCTTTAAGCAGGAAATCATGAACAAAGACGACGTTCCATATCGCCGCTTCCAGTTAACTCTGCAGTCAGGTGGAATAAGTGTGCGGCCTGTGGATCAGTCTGCGTATCAGGGACTAATCACATGCTCTAAGCCTTTTACGCCCCATTAATTAAAGTCCGTTGCCCCTGATTGCGCCTGTGACGCAGCAGTGAAGAGAGTGAACCTCAAGTGTCCACACTGACACTGCAGATACCACGAGACGACACGTTTCCCCGCTCTGTAAAAAGTGACAGGGATCGACGGGGGCGAAACGGATCACTGCGATGGCGTTTTGACCTCTCGCCACCAGTGTTTGTTTCCTGGACGACATCACAGCTGGTGAAAATACCTCGTGGATCTGCTATGAAACAAATACAATCAATGTGTTAAAGTGTGAAATGTGTCGTGTCACACAAATCATTCTCCGACTGGGCCCAGTGGCGAAACTCCGAGTTGGGGTCTTGGACGCGTGGACGTTTACTAGCAGATGCTATGGGAGACAGTAGTCGTATTTTTTAGCACATGACCCACATGAAATGTGTGATGTTTGTGTGTTGCATGCTGTGATGAATCTAAAACACCGTGTGTTACCTTGAAGCCGTATTTGATGTTGTAGCCCGACTGGCGAATGCGAACGGTCTCCAGCATCCCGGTGTAGCGCAGCTGCCTCAGCACCAGGTTATCGTTGAAGCGTAAGGGCAGCTGGTCGGGAGGAGACACAGAGGAGAAGGACGTGAGCAGAGAGAAGAGGAGATGGACAACGCCGCGGAAACGGCGGCGAGCAGCGAGCGTGAACGCAGCCTGCAGCACTGTACCTTCTCAGCGTTGGAGCGGATGCATTTGACGAAATAGGGCTCCGACTGCCCCAGGGTCTCCATGAGCTTATTGAGAGAAGCCTGCAGAACCAAACACAACAACGACAACAACAACGACAACAACAACAACAGGACGTCAGGATGGACACAAAGTCAGTGTGTGTGTAAACACGTGCACATGTGTGTGTGATGATTCACTGGCAGGAGGAATTTGCCCCCCTCCCCTCCACAGGAGATTAAAGCAATCAGCGCAGCGCAGGATGTGGGAAGTGAGGTCATCCACACACTGGGGTCGAGGCTGGGGGCCAGAGGGGCCTCAGCTCTCGTCGCACAACAAAACACCACCTCTCACCTCTGTGCTGCTTTCATCAGCTCATTATTATTCTTATTATTGGTTTGAACTGGTTTTATCCACACGCACAAGTACGAGTTTCTCTGTTGTTGCTGTTGTTGTGCGAGGAGGGAGCCTGCAGAGTGGGAATTTCACTGGCCGGTGGTGTAACCACTGTTTCTGCTGCGTAGACGACAACAAACCTCTGGAATCCTGAACAGAGAGGATGGGAAACTACCAGTCTCTCACCAAATCTCAGCCGTGACTCACTTCATTCATTTTAATTAATTTTTTTTTCCCTTCCCCTTCAATTCCCAGACATGATGTCATGGACTGAGGTCTTTCGGGTGGGTGTGGGAACGATGTCATGTGATGGAGTGAACACAGGGATGAGGGCAGGGGACGGTAAAACGCTGTTGGCAGCAGGGTGATGTGGTTGGAAAGGACACGCCCTGTCGTTTGTGTGTGTGTGTGTGTGTGTGTGTGTGTGTGTGTGTGTGTGTGTGTGTGAGACCTGGAACTGTGCGCTGATGCTCGGCGGTTTCTTCTTCTTGTGCAGGTGGAGCAGCGACTTGGTGATGCGGTCGTGCAGCGTCAGGTTGCTGAGGTACTTCAGGGACTTGACGTTGAGTAAATGCTGTGAGGGGATGTGAAGGGTTAAAGTTCATTTAGTGAGGCGAGCCGTCAGGTAAACGTCACATGAGACAGACGTCCTGGGTTTTACCTTTGGGAGAACGGGTTTGGATTTGTAGTTTTTGTTCCTCCTGTTTATAAAAAGAAACAACAACATCAACAAAGGTCATAATAAACTCAGTCTGATCAGTTTTTAACACCGAGGGCTAATTCTCTTAGCGAGGTCAGAGGTCAGGGAAGGTTGTCCTGTGGTGATTTTCCACAAGGGCAGATGTTCTCCGACACTGACACACTGACCTCGGCTCTTTCAGCTTACAGGACGTCTCCCGGTCGACATAGTGTTCTAACAACGCACAACGGCACAACGCACGCCGTCGTGCTCATGGGTTTAAAGCGGCGAGGTGACTGCGTCTGGGTACTGACATGAGGATGTCGTGAGCTCTCTCCAGGAGTTTGCTGCTGGCCGAGTTGACGAAGATGCCGTCGTCGTCTGTGACCGTGTTGCCGGGCGATATTCGGCCGTGGCGACCCGCACGTCCCTTCCAGCCGGGGCCCGGAGAACTGAGACACAAAACACACAGGTGGGTAAATGGGATGATTTCTGCTGATATGCAATCATTTTTTAAAACTTGTTCCTGCGGATCGTATCTTTGATTAAAAAACAGAACCATATTTGGTTTTTTATTTTAAAATGTTCTGATGTAGTTTGGTATCAGAGGGCGTAAAGACGATGTTTTGTTTCCGACCAGCAGGGGCAGTATAGCCTCTGTGTATTTGCTTCCAGAGAAGGGAGGAGTTCACTGTCAAAGCTGAGTGACGCCTGTGAGCAGGGCCGCTGTATGGGGGTGGGGGGTTAGGATGATTCCAGGGGCCCCTGACAGGGGCCCCCAAAAAACAGGAGCGTATATAAACTCTCTGCTAAAAGGAAAACTATGATCACAGCGTAATAAACCGACAAAATAAACTTTAACCTTCCATTATTTTTCCTTTCAGGGTTCAATCCCAGAGCTCAGAGTCTGAATCCGACGTGAGTGTGGTTAACGTGGTCGACGACATCTGCGTGGTCGATCATCTCTGCAGCACACATATGGATACATACATACAGTATGATCTGTGCCAGCAGGCTGCACTAAACCACACATGAAGATCCACACACACACACACACGATTTCTATTCTTCTCCAACCTGAGGAGCAGTGCTTCAGGACTCTGCTCGGCCATGTGAGGGGGGAACTTCTCCCCACTCGATCATTGACTCGGACCATCACCCGCTTCACGGTGATGGTACAATGTGTCTTTTGTGGTGGCTGGTTTTTCTCGGCGAGTTCCATAAAGCGCGGCAGTGTCCGCCGCCGCCGCGTCCGGCTGACACGCCCCCCGCGGGGACGCGGTATTTATGGCTCCCCGGGCGCTCCTCTCCGATGCATAGCTCTGACTCTACATCACAGAGGAAGCAGCTGCTGGGGCTTTAGTGGAGGACGCCTGCATGACTGTGTGTGTGTGTGTGTGTGTGTGTGTGTGTCTGTGGGGCGGTATGGGGGCAGCGCTCCGGGTCATCACTCTGCAAAGGCCTGCAAAGGCCTGCAACGTCTGGTTGAGCGCCCCCGGAGGTGAAGATCAACACATCGGCGTGACAGCCGTGGTTGAGAAGGTATTAATGCTGATGACGACTGTTTCCAACGTCTCTGTGAGACGCAGATGGAATTAAATGCTGAAGGGGCCCGGAGGGGGGCCCCCACTCAGACCGGCGAGCCGTCTGCTGACCCTCATCACAGGTCGTTTCCCATCCGTCCCTTCATTTCCTCTTTCACCGCCGACTCGACTAATACAGGAACAAAAACGCCCGGGACAACAAATACACAAACAAAAAGTTAACCGAAGTGGCCCTGCTCGGAATTCACGTCTTCCTGTCGGTATTTTATCTTATTAAAAAAAAAAAAAACAACAAAACAAAAAGACAACGTGAAGCTAAAAAAAGAGAGAGAAAAACGTAAACAAACACAAAAGTGATTAAATCTATATGTAATGAATGACCCATCATATTATCAAACACACTGCTGAGTACAACTAACAGGTAAAAAAAACATTTTTCATAATAAAACAAAAGAGGAAATGGACAAAATAAGAGTTAATATAATAAAATACTGCAGCACAGTCTGAGTCTGAGTCTGTGTTGTGTTACGTTGTTTTTGTGATTTACACTGTCAGGTGTGGAACCATATTTATCCTCATGAGTGGCTGCAGGCGTTTGTGCGACCGGCGTTTGACCTGCACGTCTCCACAGTGAAACAGTGGCGTTCATTTTTACGTTTTCTGTCGACTGGAGGGGGCGGAGACAGGAAACAGGACTCTTACCGCTGCGGCTTCTCGTTGTTGTTGTGCCTGTTGTGTCCCTGGAGGTCGGACAGCGGCGTACGCGGACTCTTTCTGGTCACACCTGCTCGTGGACACACACACATACGTCAGCGTCACGTGACGGAGCACACACTCACACACACATTAATCACACCCCTCAAACCTTTATCAAGCAAAACGAAACATCATGTGTGACACTGCAGTGAGTGTTATGTGCCTTTTTATTGCAAACACAACACGGAACAACAAAGATTTTGCTACTGAGGAAAATCCACGTCTTCTGCTTTCACTGATGACCAATCTGAATTTAGATTGAAGATACAAGCATGGTCAATTTTTGCGATGTCCAGCTCGTCCAAAGACAACATCCAACCCAATTTAATGATATTTTTTCTTTTTTTAATTAAAACACCCCATCAAAATAAACACATATTCTGAAAACACAACCATATGAAACTGTCTTTGTAAAATTGACCAGACCTGTGACGTGCAGGGCAAACACTGAATTCAGATTTGGAATCAGTGCGTCTGATTTGATGTTTGTCAGCTGGAATTGTTTCAGTAGCAAAGAAAAAGTTTGTTGTTGCTGTTGTTGTTGTTGTTGTTGTTGTTGTTGTTGACCAGTGTAATCTACCGCAGAGGACTGTGAGGTTAATGGTTAATTGCTCGTTAATGTAAAATGATGGAAGACGACAACTAATTCTTCAAAATACAAACGTTTACCACTTTTCCCCCTCAGTAATCAGTGAGTTATTATTCGTGATAAAGACTGAAGCTGATTGGACCTGTCTGTTTTGTTTTGTTTTAGTTTTTTCTCTAAATGACAGTTGTACCGTGTTCCGTCTCAGCGGCGTGTTCATCCGGAGCTGCAGGGCGCCACACAACAAAAAGACACAAACACCTTTGTCTGAGTGTGATGAAGTGTGTTGGTGGAGGAAACGTGAGTGAGGACCGGAATGTGCGTCCACGCGTGAAAGCTGTCCGTGAGCACGTTAGTCACACCGGTTTCTGCCCCCCCCCCAACCCCCGTCACCAGCCTGTGTGGTGTTAGTGACAGGAGTGAAGGTGGCGTGAAGCTGTGATACCCACCACCCAGATGACAGGACCGCACATGGTCAGACATGTTGCCGTGTTGTTGTTGTTGTTGTTGTTTCCCCACACTGAGGTCAGCTGACAGAGCAACGCAACCATGCACTGACCTAACACCGTGGTGTTTAGTGACAGAGCGAAGCGTGCAGGTGAACGACATGCGAGGCCGAGCGTGAACGCGTGCAGCTGCAGGAGAGCGAGGGGATGGCGGAGGAAAGCCGCAGGGAGCGAAGACCAACACGAGCAACACGACCAACGCACATCGAGTCGACTGAGGTCAAATAAACAAAGCAGAAACTAAAAGCTTTGTGAAACGTTGTCTGTGTGAGTTTGCGTATTCTGGAATCGACTCGTGACGTCATCGTCATGACGATGATGATGCTGGTCCGTCCCCACAGTTTCCCCCGCGTCCCGGTCTCACAGGAGGAAAGTAGGAGTCTGTTGGTACTGGCAGCCTTACTGTGCTTCTCCTCTTTGCATCTCTGCAGGATCTCTAAGCTCCTCTGATGCACAGGATGCTGCAGAAAGCTAAAACTATCCACACTTTTCAAGACTGCACAGGGAGCAGCGTCATCATGCCCTTTGGAGAAGCAGAAAAAAACGGAACACACAGGAAAAGGAGGAGGAAAACGGAGAGAGACAGAGAGAGAGACAAGGGGGGAGAGAGAGAGAGAGAGAGAAACGACAGATTAGACAGCGAAGGAGAAGAGATGAAGAGATGCAGTCGTCTACTGGAGAGCGACACCTTCTGGAGAGAAATGATTTGACATTCTGGAGACGGCAGTGGGACGTTTCCCACCGTGTCTCTGTTTGTCCCCCAAAGGCTCTGACACCCAGTGTCTTCACAAGTCACCTGACTCACCTGACTCCACTCTGAGCGAGTCAACGTCTATGAATGTTACCCCATCGTTTCTACAAAAACCCCCCGATTTAACATATAAAAAATATACAGGGGGTCCTCGAGTTACGACGAAGATCCGTTCCTGAGAATGTGTCGTAACCGAATTTCGCCGTAAGTCGGAACATACATTCATTATGCCATTGTGCATTCATTGTGCCACCAGATGTCGCTATAACACCACACTAAAATAAGAGTTTATTATGGTGAATTGCCTTTTGTCACCGTAGGGGTTGAGATCACGAGTGTAATGAGCATTTCCTTTAGATTTCTGATATCAACCGTGTAGACCCTGTGTTGTGAATAAACCTACGGTAT
>JAFBJQ010000579.1:789658-822934 GCA_016785345.1 Trinectes maculatus | reverse complement strand
CCCCCCCCCCCCCCGCCAGCCGTCCATTTCACATAAGTAAACACAATGCAGAGTAGCCTAGCTGTGGAGGTGTTGGAGAGCCGGCAGGCGCGCAGAGAGACAGAGAGAACGCTCACCAACTAGTGCCCGTGTGAAGTCTGTACATATTTACAGGGCAAAACGCTTAAGTCGAAACAAGGAAGTTCACGGGAGATGTGTTGTAACCACGAAAACAACATAACTCGCGACCGTCGTAACTTGAGGACCCCCTGTATATATAATGAAAAAAAAAACTGCTATGTTGCAGTAATGTTTGTGAAGACATGACGCAGGGTCCCTTTGGGGTAACAACAGAGGTTTTGTCTAAAAGGTGACGCACAAGATTTCTAAGAAGAGAAAATAAATAAATAAATAAATAAATGAAGAAACTATTTTCACGTGACATCATCTACATGACAAACATAACGCACAGGAGAGTCAGAGAGGATGCAGAGTCTGGTTCACACGGCAGCACAACAGGAAGAAGACCACATTCAAAGCTGAGAGAGCTGTAAATACACATGGCAGCACTACTGGCTCTATGCACGCACACACACACGCACGCACACACGCACACACACTACACAACACGTACACAATCTACAGCAGGTAAAGCAAAATATGAGGCTAAAAACACAACAGCAGAGCATGTGAGCATTTTGTACTGTAAACAATAATGATAACAATTATTGATCATTGATAAATGTAAATAAATACAGGGAATAAATAACGCGGGTTCATGTTGTCCTGACTCGCTTTCTCTCGTCCTGGCTGTTTGTGTTGTTGCTGTGTGTCGGTGTGAGAGCTCACCGGTCTTCTCCTTCTGCGTGTGTCTCTTTCCGGCCTCTCGGAACGCCACCAGCGCTCTGAAGTAGGCCCGCAGCACGGCCCAGCGGAATGTGGCCGCCGGGTCGATGCCGATCAGGCTGCAGATGAAGGCGTTCTTACTGCTCTTCAGCAGCGCCACGATGTCGGGCCGCATGTGGTCCGTGTTCTTCTCCCTGAAATCCTGTGTCACACGCAACACACAGTGTTTATCTGCTGCTTATAATGAATATAATCCTTATTATGATTGTATTCATTATTATTATTGTTGTGGTTATTATTATTATTTATTGTTTTCATTGCAGTCGTTTATCCAAATGAAACATGAATATAATAATTAGCACACATTTCTACAAAAAACATGGTTAAAACGTTCTGTAACAAAACCGAATTAATAACAACAAAATGTTATAAATAGAAATAAATGGTTCATTATCCTCATTTTCTTTTTGCTTTTTAAATCGTGTGATTCCGAATCCGTGTGATTCCGGCTTAAATATAATGATAAAATCAGACGCAGGGCTGCGTTCGACATCATCAAACCACGGTTTCCACCATGATGATGACAAACAACTTAACGTCAAAGCAAACTCATCAGACACAGGCTGCACCTTCTCTTCCCTGAGTCCAACCATCACCATCACCCCCCCCTCCCCCACTGACCTTGATGCCGTACTTGACCTTGCCGGCGTAGTGGCGTATGATGAAGGCGGGCTCCATCACGGCGGGGAACTCGATGTAGCTGTTCCCCTCATGCTGCCGCTTGAACTTATCCAACAGCGTCTGGTTGGTGGCCTGAGGGAAACTGAAATGGAAGCGGAGAGAAGACGTTTGATTGGAGGAACAACGGCGTTTGTGCATCGCTAGGCAGCGTTGACCTCTGCCAGGAAATCACCGTGTTGATGAAACGCTCAACGGGTTCCTGAACACCACATTCCAACTGAACACAATCAAAATAAAAGACAACAAACAGGCCACCGCCGGACGCCTGATCAGCTGTTAACATCAGCTGATCTGTCACTGCTGTGGTTGACAGTGATGGTTTGGAAGCTGATCTCAGAAATATGGTTGGTGAAAACAGTCGCGGTGCCGTCGTGAACCTGGAGATGGCGGTCTACGTTTCAGGCAACTCCAGCGCCAGAAACGTTTCTTGGCGAAGGTAAAAGACGCGTCACAGAGGACACGAAACAGCCAATCAGACGGCAGAAACACGGCGCAGGACTCACTTGCACTCTTCGTCCAGCAGGTGGAACAGAGCCGTGGGCTTCTTGCTGATCAGGTTGATGCAGCCGGTGTTGTCGATGTAGTCGATGTTTCTCCAGCTGATGCCCTCGGCGCGGTATTCCTCCTGCACACAGGAACGCCACCACGATTTAAACTCTGGTCACATGATGTGGTTTTAGATGTAAACATATGAAATATCATCATTTAAACGTTGACAATAAAAGCAACAGTGTTGTTTTCTGTGCAGGGGAACATGCTGGCTGATCTCCCTGGCCTCTTGGTGCTTTAATAATGAAGAAACATTCAGAGCATTCACTGTTACTTTTTTCCTCATACATGTCATTTTCCTGTTTTCCTGGGAAAGAAATGTTGCCAATAAAAACTTAATCCGGGGGAGGTTTAATAAAAATCAAAGGAATCTCCGTGTCTTTTGTCTCGTCTCGTTACGCTGAAGTCAGAAGGCTGAAGAAAATTAACGTAATTACTGCTGCTTATGCAACTTTGTGTTCGGAGGGAAATAAACTTCAAAGGGAGGAATATTCTTCAAGGGAAGACGAGTGAAGCCGAGCAACCTGAGCCACAATCGGCTGCAAATCAAACACTAAATATTAAATCAACACTATTTTTACCATAGTTTGAAATAGTTTTGTTTATGACGTCATAGACAGATTTAAAGGAGAAAAAGATGTTGCCATTTAGAGAATAATGGTAAAGGTTTGAATGAAAGGGAACTTCCTGTCTCCCGCTGCATCAGTTCAACTGACGATACAAAATAATCTTTAATTCAAGTTCATTTACACAGAAATCACAGCTTGTTCTGCTGCACTAGACTTTTTTATACGTTTATAATGAGGTATGTAAAGTTACCATACACCTATAACTTTTATATTTATATTTCTTTCTTTATGTTGCTACCCATTTGTTTCAGGGGGGAAAAAATCCCTTTGTGTAAAAGAGAAGCTAAAGGAAAATGATGCATCTGTCATCTGTCTGTTTTTTTACTTACTGAGACACAATGTAGTAACTGCATGGTAACTGTAGAGTAACTGTATGGTAACTGTATAGTAACTGTGGAGTAACTGTATGGTAACTGTAGCATAACTGTATGATAACTGTAGAGTAACTGTGGAGTAACTGTATGGTAACTGTATGGTAACTGTATAGTAACTGTGGAGTAACTGTAGCATAACTGTATGATAACTGTAGAGTAACTGTGGAGTAACTGCATGGTAACTGTAGAGTAACTGTATGGTAACTGTATAGTAACTGTGGAGTAACTGTATGGTAACTGTAGCATAACTGTATGATAACTGTAGAGTAACTGTGGAGTAACTGTATGGTAAATGTGAAGTAACTTTATGGTATCTGTAGAGTAACTGTACGGTAACTGTATAGTAACTGTAGAGTAACAGCAGAGCAACTGTACGGTAACAGTAGAGTAACTGTATGGTAACAGAAGAGTAACAGTAGAGTAACAGTAGAGTAACTGTACAGTAACTGTATAGTAACTGTAGAGTAACTGTATAGTAACTGTATGGTAACAGTAGAGTAACTGTATAGTAACTGTACGGTAACTGTATAGTAACTGTACGGTAACTGTATGGTAACAGTAGAGTAACTGTATGGTAACTGTATAGTAACTGTAGAGTAACAGTAGAGCAACTGTACGGTAACAGTAGAGTAACTGTATGGTAACAGAAGAGTAACAGTAGAGTAACAGTAGAGTAACTGTACAGTAACTGTATAGTAACTGTAGAGTAAGAGTAGAGTAACTGTATAGTAACTGTATGGTAACAGTAGAGTAACTGTACGGTAACTGTATGGTAACAGTAGAGTAACTGTATAGTAACTGTACGGTAACTGTATGGTAACAGTAGAGTAACTGTATGGTAACTGTAGAGTAACTGTACGGTAACTGTATGGTAACTGTAGAGTAACTGTATGGTAACTGTATGGTAACAGTAGAGTAACTGTATGGTAACTGTGAAGTAACTGTGGAGTAACTGTATGGTAAATGTGGAGTAACAGTAGAGTAACGGTAGAGTAACTGTACGGTAACTGTATGGTAACTGTAGAGTAACTGTATAGTAACTGTATGGTAACTGTATGGTAACAGTAGAGTAACTGTACGGTAACTGTATGGTAACTGTAGAGTAAGAGTAGAGTAACTTTATGGTAACTGTACAGTAACTGTATGGTAACTGTAGAGTAACTGTGTAGTAACTGTATGGTAACTGTAGAGTAACTGTATGGTAACTGTATGGTAACTGTATGGTAACTGTAGAGTAACTGTATGGTAACTGTATGGTAACTTTATGGTAACTGTACAGTAACTGTATGGTAACTGTAGAGTAACTGTATGGTAACTGTATGGTAACTGTAGAGTAACAGTACGGTAACTGTATGGTAACAGTAGAGTAACTTTATAGTAACTTTATAGTAACTGTATGGTAACTGTAGAGTAACTGTACGGTAACTGTATGGTAACTGTAGAGTAACTGTATGGTAACTGTATGGTAACTGTAGAGTAACTGTACGGTAACTGTATGGTAACTGTAGAGTAACTGTATGGTAACTGTATGGTAACTGTAGAGTAACATGCTCCATCGCAGCAGCAGCTCTGGTATAAACATTAGTGACGCTGACTCTGTTGAATCTGTGTGTGAGATGAGGACTGACTCACTGAGTTGTGGTTTGTGGGGGAGTCGGACTGGATTGACAGATCCGTCCCTGGATACTGTGTCCACCCCCCACCCCACCCCTCACCCCCACCCGCCTTTAAATCATCTTCCTATAACTGCACTGATTCACTCTGACTTTGACTCAACAGAAAAAAACCAAACAATCTCCATGCAGTGGAGACGCGTTTGAATAATCTCATTATACGGTAAACGATATGTCGGTATCAGACCCTTCCTACTGCCTCTGTCTGTCATCACAACACAACACTGTGACTCACTGGGCCACAGATGAGTGGAAACACACTGTGCAGTGTGTAACTGTAGATCAGGGCGTGAACCTGGCTCCAGCAGAATAATGATGCACGACAGCCTTTTGGTGTCGAGGCTTTCAGGACGCCGCAGAGTGACGGCGTGTACTGTACACCAGACTGTTATGAATCTCTGAGCTCTCCTGGTATTAACAACAGTTCTCATCATCATAGAGACACATTCTGTCAGCTAGAATAAAAGATTTGAATCTCTCACTGGCCTGATGAAAATCCACGATGCCTGATTAAAAAGAAAGCAGGACTGCTTTTTTTTTAATCAATAGAAAAACACATTTAGTGATTTACTCATGTCATGTGACCTCGGTTAGAGCAACACCAGTAGCACAGGAGTCGGTGGGAGAAAGAACTAATCACAGAGGGTCTGACATGTTCGTGGTCGTAAACACGCCTTTAAATTAATAGTAAACTATGTAAAGATAAAAATCAAAATGAAGCAGGTTTTTTTTCAGGCTCCAAACTTCATAGCTGAAATATTAATAATATGAATAAGACTGATGTTTTCCAGGTATTAATGTCGAGAAGGTCATCATGAACGTCTCAGGTCTGCGTGTTGAAGGCCTGACAACTGCTTGAAACGTAATAAATCATCAGATCATGTGAAGAACAAACATCTTCAGGTGGCAGATCTTTCATCGCCGTGACTCCTGGATCTACAGCGCCGCCGCGCCGCCTTTGAGCTTCAGGGCCCAAACCCCTTTGAAGTCGCTTCCTGTGACGTTTACGGTGGACGGCTGACATATTTATGACACGTGAGTGAGACGGGGTTGGTTGTCGTTTCATGTGGTGTCATTCATGAAGCGCGTGGAGGTTTGGGCGAACGCGCCGGGACACGCCGCCGATTCGGGATAAACACAATGTTTAACTTTAAAAAGCCCTTTGAAGTTAATCAGCTCACTTAAGGGAACTTACATGGGACAGTCACGGTGGCCACAGGCCTCCAGCGCCTCCTGAAGCCTGTGGTGTAATGTGCTGAAGGATTTCTGCACTGTTCCAGTGTCACTGTGACGTGTGTGTGCTGTGTGTGATGTGTGTGTGGCGCAGCTGTGAGCAGATCTACAGTGGGTTCATATCACAGTTGCGGTGATGTCGAGGAGCAGAAGTTCTTGTTGTACCTGTTCGAGCTTGAAGATGTGCTGGTTGAAGTAGTGCTGCAGGCGCTCGTTGGCGAAGTTGATGCAGAACTGCTCAAAGTTGTTGTTCTCGTAGTCCTCGAAACCGAAAATGTCGAGAACGCCGATGGACAAGGTCTGAGGAGGACAACGAAATGGACAACGCTGGTAAAGTCGGGGCGTTTCAAACGGCTACATGCTAAAGGTAAAGGTCATGTTGCGTGGATCAGGTCCCACCTTGGTGGTGTCCTCCAGGGCCCGGATGTTGAGCAGAGCGTGGTTGATCCTGAAGACGATCCAGTCAAACAGAGCACTGTACAGGGACTTGGCCATGGAGTCTCGCACCGTACTGGCCTGATGGGGGAGACACACACAGTTTCAGATTCACTGATTGATAACAACATCTCTGCCACCAGGAGCCAATACTCGAAACCGAAAATGTCGAGAACGCCGATGGACAAGGTCTGAGGAGGACAACGAAATGGACAACGCTGGTAAAGTCGGGGCGTTTCAAACGGCTACATGCTAAAGGTAAAGGTCATGTTGCGTGGATCAGGTCCCACCTTGGTGGTGTCCTCCAGGGCCCGGATGTTGAGCAGAGCGTGGTTGATCCTGAAGACGATCCAGTCAAACAGAGCACTGTACAGGGACTTGGCCATGGAGTCTCGCACCGTGCTGGCCTGATGGGGGAGACACACACAGTTTCTGATTCACTGATCGATAACAACATCTCTGCAACCAGGAGCCAATACAAGACAACGTCCTGTTCATAAAGGAAGCAAACAGGAAGACGGCGTCATTTTCACCGCACACGTTCTTTTGCGTTTGTGCACTTTGAAAGTCAAAGATCAAAGGCTGGTTGAGTTCAGACGCCCGACGCCGCAGCAGACTCGGCTTCCTCTTCCCTCCTCCCTCCCCCCCCCCTCTCACCCGCACATACATCTGCACAACACATTACAGTCTGGCCTTGAATACCTGGCGCTGGAACGCGCCGCTTTCGTACCGATCCAGCACAAAATAAAAACAACGACTGAAGGCACTTACTACATGAAATACTGAAATAAAAGAGATTTATGGCTCCAAAAAAAAATAAAAAATAAAAAACCCTCTGAGAAAACTCTGGCTTACTTTGAAAAACATTGTTCATAAAAGACTATTTACTGTGGTACCCTGGTATATATCACCGTCCTGTCTGTAGCTCGCTACTTTGAGTGGAAACTATAAAACGGTTTCTCCTAAAATCCACCAGACGCGTGTTGTTCTTCACGCCATCGTCCACTCCGACCAATCAGGTTGACTCGTGAGTCCGATCTCCAGCCGCAAGTACGCTACGAGCTGCCAAGCTGCGACTGGCGAGTATGCAGAGTCAGCATTTCCGATTCGGCCTCATGGAAATATTAGCTTTACAAGAAAACCGCGTGAGCGCTTGCTGAGCAGCAGCGCCCCCTGCAGCCTCGACTAGCTATTAAATCAGTTTGAGCTTTGAGCTAATACAGTGACTTTTATTACATACTAGTGTATATTCCTCATGATGAGTCGCATAGTGATGTGTAAATATTTAATAGGCTAAACATATAACGTTGTCATCATGTTGTATTAAAGTCATATTCGTAAAGAACCCTGCTGTGTTTTCTTTAACACACACACTGATTATTTGACACAAATTCCTTTGTTACATTATTAGTTTAAAAAAAAACAACGTTCTAATTCCCATGTATCCGCTGGAAAGTGTTGACCTGGCAGCAGTAACACTGACGATCGGTCTTTAGAAACAAAATAAACGACAGTTTCAGTCGCTGCTCAAAGTTAAAATTCCTGCTTTTTTTTCTCTCTCTCTCTCTCTCCCTCTCTAAATAATTAACAAGGATATTTTTAGCCACCACAGACCAAATATGTCTTCCACAAGCCGGGGCAGCTATTACTTTGAACCCGGTACATACTGTGGTCTAATGACTCATCAGCTTTTCATTATTCAGAGGAAGTTGGAGTTGAAACACGGAGAGCGAGCGGAGCAGAGTCATCACAGAAACCCATTTCTCCCAGGTTTTCCAGTGTGTGACTTCAGTGAACGGGCAGCGAGACTGTAGTGACTGTGACTGAGTGATGTTTACACAGAGACCACCCGGTACGCAAGCCCAGACGGCCCTGTTTGTTCATCCGAAACCGCCTCTAAACATCTCACAGGCCGTCCTGACTGACACTGCTGCGGATTTGACGGAAACAACGGTCAAATACGCTATTAAGTCCCGGAGAGGGAAAAAAAAACAATATTATGATGAACGCATTATGAACTTGTTCTGCAGTGCGGCTTCAAACGCACACGGCAGCGCTGCATTGTGGGAAAACGGTCTCACCTCGGACAGTTTATAGGGGACGATCAGCTTCTCTCCCACCGTCACCGTCTTCCGCGTCGTCAGAGCTTCGAACAGCGTCTCCTCTCTGACCTGGTGACGACAGCAAACGCGTGCGTTTACACTCAGACTTTTTTTTTTTTTCCAAGACGCCTTTCATCTTATGCAGCGTTCAAGTGACTGAACGCTGAGGGGGAGGAACTTGAAATAAAATGATGTCATGGAAAACATCTGCTCCCCGTCAGTCTGCACTGATTGTAAGCATCATTTAAGCATAAAATAACAATAATATGTAATAATATATATTTAGAACATTCCCAAAAGGTCATAATAATAATTATATTCCCAATTTTTCCAACATTTGACTGGAACAGTTCCAGAATATGTCCAGAGCTTCCATGTTTGATTGATACAGAAAAAGTCTGACATCAACATATTGGACCCGGATACAGGACACATCATGTGACTTGACATGTCAACATGATCTCATCAACTCCAATGAGAAAAGTCCGAGTTTATGATCTCCACACACAGGATGAGGAAAAGGTGTCTTTTGTCCCGGTCGTACCTCCAGCAGCTCAGAGACGACGGGCAGCACCTCTGGGTTACAGATGTCTATGGAGTCATCTCTGTAGGTTTTCCTCTTGTAGCAGATGTTGCCCAGGTGGAGGATGGCCGACAGCAGGGAGAAGATCCTACACAGACGGGCGGAGGAGGAAAAGGTTATGAGACGCAGCATTGGGAATATACTGTCGCCGCAAACATTCCATAATAACGATAATGAGAATAAAACATGTGACAGAGGAAAGTGACAGCAGCTAATTGTTTCTTTTTAATGAAGAGAGTGAAACGGGGTGATGATGCGTTCATGTAGCTGGTTGTTTACACGCTCGCCGCAGTGGCGAGGGTCACTCACTGTTTGCGCGTGGCAGGGAGAAATCCCACCATCTCCATGGCGAGCTGAAGCCTCTCGAAGTCATGCTTCAGGTCCTCTCCCTCCACCGTGAAGCAGTCCTGTGAACACAGCAGGAAGAGAACGCCATCAGGCCCACGGGCACCGTCAGGCCCACGGGCGCCGTCAGGCCCACGGGCGCCATGTTATGACCTGAAGCACAGACGGACTAACTGGAGACTGGAGACCACGATGCCCAAATGTTTTTCATGTTTACAGAGCGTAATATGGAAAGTAGCCTAATGACCCAGCAGAGTGACCTCAGACTGACACCAAGGCTTCGAGGGGTCAAACCAGACAACAACGCTGCGTCTGAGGAGAACGAGTGCAGAGCGACATGTACGGAAACATGTGGTGGAAGCTCTGTCCTGGTTTTCCCGTTAAACAAATTGTCTCTCATTCAGGTTCAGGAAAGAGAGAGAGAGAGAGAGAGAGAGAGAGAGAGAGAGAGAGAGAGAGAGAGAGAGAGAGAGACGTTGTGTTGTGTTTTGATGAGACTACATACACACACACACACAGCGTCATGTGAGCCCCGCTGTTGGCTCAATGCACTACGGCCGCCATAATTATCACATGCCGAGTCGTCAGAAAGACAAACATGAGACGCAGACTAACAGCGGTGTGCGTCCTCCTCTCTCGCTCTCGCTCTCTGCTCGCCCCTCAAACTCCTCGGAAAACGAACGAACCTCGTCCCAGTGAAAACAACAGGAGGAAACGAAACAAAATTAAAAAGATAACAAAGCTTAATTAAATGAAAGTGGAGGATTTCCTGTGCTAACGTGTAATAATATAGCTCATTTCACTGACAGCTGACTCTGAAACGTTATGAGAAGATGTATTAGTTACTGGTATTTGGGTAATGAAAGTTAAACCGTTACATGTTTGAAACCTTATTGCCCAACAACAACAACAACAACAGAAAATAAATCCCAGTACAATACACACAAGATCTGTTTGATCACTGACACCACTGATCTCAGGTTTCCTCTGCAGAGCAGTGTGTGTGTGTGTGTGTGCGTGTGTGTGCATGCGTGTGTGCGTGCGTGCGTGCGTGCGTGCGTGTGTGTGTGTGTGTGTGTGTGAAGGTGTGTCCTTGAATAAATAACTTGCAGCAAAATCACAGATATGAGTAAATACACAGCAGCTCAGCTCTGTCTCCACCAACACTCACAACTCACGTCGTGTGTTTACATTTTTATTTAAATGGAAGTTTTTCTTTTCTAAAGTTTGGAACTTTTTCGCTGTGATGACATGACCTTTGACCTTTTGTATCTATCTGGTCAACCGCTTCCAATATAAAGCATGTAAGCACGTGTTCGTGACAATATGACAATATGACAATATGACAATATGACACGTGCTCTGATAACACTGAGACAAACGTGAGTCAGGGATCAAAGACGTCCTGCAGGGAGCAGCGACAGTCGCACTGGGAAGAGACACACCAACACAAAAAGGGAAAATCAGACACAAACTGAAAGATGACAAACAAAACACACACACACAAAAAAAAAAAACCCAAACCAGGAAATGACCACAGGACGAAGCAGGGGTCAGGAGGGAGTGTGCGACTGTGCTAATGATGCTCAGGTGATGGCAAATCTGTCTACACACACACACACACACACACACACACACACACACACACACACACACAGAGCTGAAGCACAGATACTGACCGGTTCACTCTCACAGTAACTGTCCCAGCGAGGCTGGTGCGTTGTCTTTGTCATCTGGAAATGTTAAGGCAGAGTTTACAGGGGGAGGGGCGAGGTAGAGGTTAGACAGCAGCATTCCAATGACAACACACACTGTACACAACAAACAACAACGACGACAACATCAGCGTTCGGAACATACAGGCACAAGACAGGAGGTCAAAGTTGAGGACAAAAGTATGCAGACAGTGATGACAGTGATCAGAGGGCGGAGAGACGCAGATCTGCATCACACACACACAGACACACAACATAACAGATTCACGACAACGCCAGAAAGCACGCCGCAAGTTTTTTTTGTGTGTTTTTTTTATGGCTCATTTCCTGCTGACGGTGATTTCTGTTCCCGTGGAGAAGGAAATAACATCAACATGCAGACACTGCTCTTCCAGATTGTTTCGTGATTCTTCTGCAGGTCTGACTGACGCGTCAGAGATTCACGCAATCTGCTGTTTGGATAATAAATGAATAATTCTCATAAGGTCGTGTAAGCATCCGTATTTTACGAGGTGGAAAGTGTCCTTAAACGCACCACCTGCAGGAGTTTCCCTTCCTGCTGCACTGGAAGAATGTTAGTGTTTAAAAAACTGATTTTCATATTTCAAGTTTGGAAACAGTCTCTTCGTGTTGACAGATAAATGAAATGAATGTAATTGTTGTTACGGAAACAGGAAGTCAACCTAAAACCTGCCGGTTTGCTTCCTGGAGCAGGACGCGTAGGTTAGACGTATATTTGTGGTTAATAGGTGAATAGGTGAAGATGCACAGCCACAGGTGAGGACGGCGTTCACACAGAAACCACAGAGCAGACAAAGAGGAAGCGAGCGAGTGCAGGAATGTGCGTCCGTCTTTATGCATGCGTTGTGTTCGTATGTGCACGGCGGCGGCGGCGGCGTTGAGGAATGGGAGGAATTCCCTGCTCGCGCCTGTGTAGGCATACGGAGGTTGGAGGAGGGGAGCGAGTGTCGCTGGCTGTTAGGACCCGGCTGTCAAATGTCAGAGGCAGAGACGCGACAACGTTTACACACAATCCACATCGTGTGTGCATAAAATGTGCGTCTGTGGTCGCAATGGTTTGTTTCATGGTGATGCGAAACATGTTGTTTGTCTCTGGTGTGGGCGACACGCACGACCGAGACAAACAACAAACGCGAGTCTGCTCAGTTTGTGCGCTTGTCAGATCAGCATGTGCGAGCGCATGTTTTTCCGATTGTGATGAAAAGTGTGTGAGAAGATCACACGCATACACATAAAGCCATGAAAACGCGCCGGAGCAGAAACAGACGCACAAATTAAAACAATCGCTCTCGTCTGTGACAACAAAGGCTGAGGGCATGTGCTGAAAACACCAGCCGAGGAATGTGTTTCCTCACACACGTAAGGATGTGCCGATAACACCGACACACAGATGCACAAACATTCACGACACAGAACACACACACACACACACACACACGCAGTAAAAAACCACAAACAAAACCCAGTGAGTGATTTGTGCGATATTGTCGGGTCATATTTCGACTCTGAACCTGAACGTCCCACCTGACACAGGTAATGATATTCCTCAGGCTTCTTTAGGTGAAAGGCTGCTCGCTCTTCTTCACTCGCTCCTGCCAGCAGGTAATAAAACACATGGTAGTTTCTGGGAAAAAAAAAAAAAACATGAGAATATCAAGAAATGTCATTTTTGTTTATATGCAACTGATGTAGAATGTAAGTGAAAAACACTTTTGCACTGTGAAAATACAGTAAACTGTGGGAGTTTTTTTTTTTTACTACTTTACTTCTACTATTATTGTTGTTTTATTTTTATACTACTCACATAAAGTTAGGGATGTTTGGATTTGGGAATGATTGTTGTATTTTTCCTGTTTCAAGAAAGTGCTTGATATTACATTACCATTGCATGCTTGTACTAAAATCTAATTTCATGATATAATATCACTGTAGCATGAACTTTTTACATTTTCCATAAATTTCATCCAAAAGCCGAACAGCCCTAACTTTTTTGAGTTTTTAATTTGTTTAAAAACAATCATGTCAATTAGCTTTTTAACTTTCTTGACTTCTGTCATTTTGCTGGATCCTCTGTGTTTCCCCTCGGGGATCAGGACACTCGCTGGACACGTGAGTCATGTGACCAGCGACTGGCGGACAGTGGACGGCGGCTGAATGAATTCCCCGCAGAGCAAACGCTGCAGCAGCGGAAGCACAAACTGGAAAAGTGGAGCCGTGACAGCTCTGTTTGTTTGTGTGTGCTTGCCCTTTTACTCTGACAGCGTAAAGGTCAGAGGTCAAATTGGAGAGCAGCTGTGCGACCAACAGTTCTCTCGGAATACACACACACACACACGCACACACAAGCTTTTATGAGGATGGAGTCAGCAGTTCATCACAATGAGAGATGCCTAACACGGGGCCCTGTGGGGCCCCCCCATGGCGAGGTTAACCTTCTCTACTCCGTCCAGCACATTAGTGTCTGCATCACTTAGAGGTCAATTTACTTCATGACTCTGACTCTGGCAGCTGGAGCAGCAGGCGCTCGGCGTTAACTCCACTCACACGCGTCTCCGGCTGCCAAATACTGAACCCTGTTTATGTTCTACCTGCTTCTCGCATCATTCTTTCACAGTGAGAGAAGAAGAACGTTTGAGGTCAGACGTCCTGGTTCGACCGATTCGACGTACGAGACGAAGCCAAAAGAAAAAAAAAACTCTGTTTTCTGACCTTTAAAAAATAACATTATTCATATTGAAGCCAGTGTTGATGTAAGAGACGACACGTTTCATCAAAAGAAAAAAAAACAACAAAAATGTTGAAATGTGCTCAGTGAAAATTCATTTCGCACAACATCATGTCTGAATAACACAAACAGGAGCGAGGTCAGAGGTCAGAGACGTGGAGGTCTGTCGTTTAGTCACCATCACTGTGAGAACGCCAGAGGTGAAGTGCTCAACACACACACACACGCACACACACACGCACACACACACACACAATGTACTCACCGCTCATTGTGCTCCTGAAACACCAGCCTGGACTTTTCCAGGAGATACTTCTCCACATACGCTCTGGAATGAATAAATAAATAAATAAATAAATAAATAAGTACGTAAGTAAGTAAGTAAGTAAGTAAGTAAATGAATGAATGAATGAATGAATGAATGAAATGGTTTATTTTAACATAACAAAGAAACGTGGGGGAAAAATGGAACTTGTGTGTGGGTTGTGTGTTCTTACCCTCTCACCGTGCCACTCTCCTGGTAGTTCACCTGGATGAACTTGCCAAAGCGACTGGAGTTGTTGTTGTGGGCCGTCTTGGCGTTCCCGAATGCCTGGGGGGGAAAAAAAAAAAAAGAAGCACACCAGTGAAGAGTCTTATATCACATGATAGTGTCAGAGGTCGGAGGTCGGGTTGCGAGTCGTCGTGAGGTGTGGATAATTTGCTAGCGGGTCAAATACGCGGACACTCGTGTCTAAAATGTCGTCATCATGGAGGCGCGCAGCGATCTTAAACCGGGTTACGGCAGAAATGTTTACATTTATTATAGGAACTGAAATATATGTAACATAGTCATAATAATATATTTAATAATCTCTCGTAAAATATTACGTTAAAAACTTTAATATCAATGTCCAAACTTTTTATCTTTGATAAATGTCACAAACAGGCTGGAAACATGGAGACTATTTAAACATGTCTAAAATGTCGTCATCATGGAGGCGTGCGGCGATCTTTCCCTCTTCCACACGCTGAAACAGCGCCGGGCCGAGACAGAATAATAACACGGTTCTTGGGAAGCACTGAAGCCAGAGTCGGACAAATTGCCAGAGCGATGCAGGATGGAGGAGCCGGGCCCAGCAGGCCTGATGGAAAAAAGCTCCTGGCTGAGTAATGGGATCCATGTGGCTGTGTGGAACATGTGTAGTGGTTGTGCGTCCAGTATTTCCCCTCGCGGCTGTGTTTGTGTTGTACGGCTGCCTGGAGGGGAAGTCGTTCTTCGCCCTATATAAACCCTGCAGTTATTTGTAGCTGCGCCACAAGTAAACAAATTCCTTAGTGAGTCACTCGGAACGACGCGAGCCCCGTGTCTGCAGGACGGGAAAACACCCCTCCGTGACCCCGCCTTTCACCGACGCCGCTAACCGACACGCGGGCGTGCTGCCAGGAGGTTAATATCAAGATGATAAGAAACACTCTAGGACCGATCCCAGCGCAGGGGTCAAAGGGTCAGCTATCAACAGCGTGGTGTTTGGTTTCAGGGTGGGCCGTGATTGGCTACACGGCATAGTATGATTTCTCTTTTTCCGACCACAAACGAGTCATCAAAGCTTCGCGAGGAAACGCTTCTCAAACTTCTGCTGATCTTCTGCGTTTCAGCCAGAAGCATGCGTCGACCACATGGTCTGTAGGTCTGCGGGAACGTCGTCCTCATACCACTGACATGCTTGTGGGAATCTGGGATGAGGAACGCACAGGACACACTGGCCTGTGCCGCCAAACGCAGCTACGCACCCGCCCTGCGTCTCTGACTCACTGGGCCGGACGGACGGGTCGGTCACATGGGCAGCCGCTGTGGAAAAACATACTCACGTCTGGACAAAAGAGAAACCGCGCGAGGTCAAAACACGTTTTCGTCTCAACTCCAGAGACACTGTTAACCTGTTCACCGCTTCGGCCCCGTCTGACCCGGGTAACCCGCCTGGTCCGGGAAGTACAGGTCAGACGAGGACGCCGGCCATCACTCGGCGTGAGGACAGTCATAACAACAAGCAGGCGAGACGAGCCAGAGGTCAGACCTCAAAGTGTTTTCTGTTGGACGGTCCTGGCCCGTCCACACCATGTGACGGGCCAGCAGGAAGCAGGAAGTGGAAGAACAGGAACGCAGGGAGCAGATTTACGCTGCAGCAGTGTGTATTTGTCCACCTGGACACACAAACACACACAAGGAGACTTTTTCTTCTTTTCTTTCTTTTTTTTTTACAGCCGAGTGTTTGTGTTATTTTAAACTTGGTAAGCTCCATATCGACGGGAATAAAACACACATCACATGACAGGAAGTAACACACGTTTGGACGTAGTGGACGTCCAGAGGACACGACAGAGACAAGTGTCCAGAGGACGAGTTAGGTCTGTGGTGAGGTCAGTGAACGCCTCAGTCGGCGTGATCGATTGTTACACGTCCGTGAAACCAAAACATCTCACAATCACTAGCAGATGGACATTTTTCAGCCGCAGTCGCCGCAGCGGCGAGCGGCGAGCAGCCACGAGGCAACTCGTGCTTTCACTTACTTCACTTCTCTGAGGCTGCACCCTGCTCGTCCCGCCTACACTAGCGAGTCCACAGGAACGCTCATCTGTTCCCGTGCCTTCTCCTGTGGGAGACGTCAGAGCTTATTCTGGGATCTGAGCTCTCCGAACGTTGAAGGTGGAGTTTTTTTTGTTCTTTTTTTCCCCCTGGAGAATCGTGTGGGAACGTGAGAGCTTCTCTCTGGGCCCCAGGAGACCAAGCACAGTCCTGAGTCAGCGCTTTCCTTTGGGTTTGTGTCAGACGTCTCCTTCACTGACATCACCCACCATCACATATCTGTCATCTTCTAACATGAATTAACGACATAAGCGACGAGCGTTCAGTGTGTTTGTGTAACAACCACGTGATGCAGAGAAACCTGGAAATATTACTTCTGGAAAAGCAGGAGAATCCAGGAGGAGAGGAGAGGAGCATCAGGGAGCCAGATGAATCTCCAGCCACGCTGGCCCGCGCGCACAGATCATGTGACCGCCACACAGAGAAAAGCTTTGTCTCCACTTCAAAGTCACAAAAGTGAAACGACCAGAAGATAACGAGTTCATTCTTCTGACTCACTGAGCAGAAATTGATTGAGGAAAGTGTCAGTGAATTTTTCACATTCCTGCTGCGGCGGCGGCCGTATGAGGAACGCCGCTCCGACAAACTGTGCCATGTGATTCAGCAGCTTCAAAGAGCCACAGCTCCTTCAGCGTGTGTGGACTCATATCCACCACACCGGGCCCCCCACCGGGCCCCCACTGGGCCCTGCACAGCCCTGCACAGTGTGCAGACAGGATGTCAACGATGATGACAACAACACAAGAGTGACCGAGCCCAGCGTGCATCATGGTTATGTCACCGTGTGTGTGTGTATGTGTGTGTGTGTGTGTGTGTGAGAGAGAGAGACTGTGGTCTCTGTGGTCGTTTGACCCCACAGGGGGTCAGTGTGAAAACTAGCTGTGTTGTGGGTTCTGATTTGTGTTCACACAGTGTGTCACATGCTGCAGGAACATATTCATGTAAATAACATGTAAATAAATCACACGGTTGCTGAGATGTTTCAGTGTGGCGCTACATGTGTGTACGTTTACACACAAGCTTTGTCCTGTTTGTTGTGACTCACGAGAATAAAACCAGATTTCTAAACTCGTGTTTGCTGTAAATCTTCATTCAGTCAGAGAGAGTTGGACATATTGGTTATTAAACCGGGTTACGGCAGAAATGTTTACATTTATTATAGGAACTGAAATATATGTAACATAGTCATAATAATATATTTAATAATAAACTCTTGTCAAATATCACGTTAAAAACTTTAATATCAATGTCCAAACTTTTTATCTTTGATAAATGTCACAAACAGGCTGAAAAAATGGAGACTATTTAAACATGGCACATAAAAAAATACACACAGCACGGATGAGGATAAACAACCAAGCAAATGTCGATTGTCGAATTGAATGAATTCTTGAATCTGATTATCTTGTGGCGTCACATTTATGAATTCCCGGAACACGGTGAGAGTGGTCCACCGGGCCACAGCTGACCAACATGTGTGCGTGAGTGAGAACAACAACAACACAAGAATAATGTTCGATTGGAGAGAGCGATGGCCTTTTGATCAGAGCAGCGGTTGATTAAAGAATGTGGCTGGATCACGCAGTCGCCGTGAGTCAGTGCGGAGGAGGTGAACATCAGGCAGATGGATGGAGATGAAAACCAGGCGCAACAGAAAAAAAACTATCAGGCATCACAGCCCCCTCAGACAGAAGCCAATCACATGACATCACAGATCTCCGTCACACACCTGTGCATTAACCTCACGATATGAAATGTCCTGTCGCTAAACTGTGGATCAATGAGTCCAAACAATCTATACAGGGTCAGATGTGCACGTCTGATCTAAACAGTGTTGCTGTGATTTAATAATAATGTAATGATGTAATAATACTAATACTACTACTACTACTAAGAATAATAATAATAATAATAATGATAATAATGATAATAATGATAATAATGATAATAATGATAATAATAATGATATTGTATTCTTCACCCTGGTATCAGTACATGTCTGCATGAAAAGACAACAAGGCCTCCAGGTAAGAGCACAATGATGATACCCATCAATCTGTATCAACATGTATCTGGATCCTGGTCGTCGCATATCCAGCTTCTATTTTCAAACCACCCGAGCACGTGAGGCATGAACATTTAGGGCGCGTGCAAATGCACTTTTGTTTAACAGCTGGGAAAAAAAACCAAAAAAAAAAAAAACAACCCTGCTTTGCCGAGAGCGTTTATTCCAAACATAGCTTCTTCTGCACATAGCTTCTTTGACTGTGTTCCTGTGTGTCTTTGTGTGTATTGACACGACTAATCAAACAATCAGTCAGTTTCATTCATCACCACTGTGTCACCTCTCTCTCTCTCTCTCTGTGTGTGTGTGTGTGTGTGTGCGTGTGTGTGTGTGTGTGCTATAATTAGAGCTGTTGATGATGAGACTTTGCTCAAAACACAAAGAGAGATGTGGCATTTCAACATGAACGGAAATTCCATCCATCCATCCATCCATCCATGTCCAGCCAGGGGTCTCCAGCCTGGGAAATCTCTAATGGAAGGTAGCGGGAATCATCCTGATACCTGAACCACCTCAACCTGTCGTTTTCAACATGAAGCAACATGGAGCTTCATCTAGAATTCCTGCCTCGATCTCCATGTCCAGGATCCATGTCAGGTGACTGTCCTCAACCGGAACTTCACTTACACCAACATCTGTAACCAGTTCAAAAAAACAAAACACAACAAAGCTGAATTCGTGCCATCAGGAGGGCGGGTCTGTGTCACAGACACACATTCTTCTTCTTCTTCTTCTTCTTCTTCTCCTTGGAGACGACTGAACGTTCCGTCCTTTGCCGCGTGTGGTGACTATTTGTAGCAGAGGCCCCTTCCTCTTTCTGAGTCGCACAGCTGCCCGACAGGATTTATTTAAACATTGTCAAGATGCCTTTGACGCAATGTCATCACTCACACTGGCAAACAGTCGGCGCTCTGTTCCTCACTGCTTCACCCCATTGGTCCTGCTCCTTCTGCCACGTGACCATTTCACAGAAACCAAGAATAAAAAAAAAAAAAATCTCTGAACTTCTGACCCGCTGTTACATAAGAGAGTTGTTGGTTTTTTGAAGTGTGACAAAGGGGTTAATGTGGAGCGATCACACAGAAGAACCATAGACATGAATTTCCTCCGAGCTGAAGAGGCCACAGAGAGCGAGAGAACAAACAGGACCGTCAGGAGTTTCAGGACAAACTTCACCGGGACCTTCTGGGCTAAACAATAGTGCAGTGTTTCCCTCCGTGTCATGTGAGTTGTCAAAGGAAGTTGAATGTGTTGGGATCATATTATTACACAGGAAGAGAATACCTAACGATCCCAAACGTTTGAACCCATCGGAAAAAATAAAGTCAAATATTCATAACAATAAATAACAAATCATGAAAAAAACTTTACAAATGACGTCTGAACCGGTACATGCCGTTTATATTTGTACATCACGTATGTGATAAAGTATTGCACCTCTGATTCTGATGATGCAAAAAATATTAAATGTAGCTAAGGATTTTTCTTAATGCTGGCTAACTTCTATGCATCAGCCATTAGCTCGTCGCCATTATATCCATCCATCCATCCATCCATCCAGACATCCATCCATCCATCCATCCATCCAGACATCCATCCATCCAGACATCCATTCATCCATCCATCCATCCATCCATCCATCCCACATATAATCACATGGAGACTGTGTTTATATATCATAGTTATTTACTAAGTGTTCTGGTCAAAGGTCAAAGCAGAGCGAAGGAGAATTGTCATGTTCAGTGTGATCACTGTAGACTAAACATAAAATACACAACCTGTCCACTGCTATGCAGATTATTAATAAGACGGATGGTCATTGTCACTTTTCACCAACCCGCCGCACTGCAGCTTCAACTTTAACCAAAACCTGCCATGTGATGAGCCGCCATCATTCCTTCCACTCGGCCCACGGCCGCAGCTCCGATCTGTGAGTCACCCCCGACCGACAGAGACACACAAGGCCCGATTGTTGAGTCGAATATCAGCGTGAACACTGCGCCCACGATGGAGACCGCGTGGGGGAGACGGCAAAAACACACTCGAAATAACACAGAAATAATAATCAGCAGTCAGCTGATCAGTAGTCAACGCAAACAAGCAACGAAGCATGAGTCGACCTGAGCTGGCAACTTGATATCCCCCGTATTGATCCACAGCATCAACCATATTGATCAATACACACACACACACAGACACACACACACACACACACACACAGACACACACACACAGTCAGAGCTCTCAGCTTGAATCCCTGCCAGCACAATGCTGCACTGCAGATATGGGTGTGTCCCCAACATAAAGACCTTTTTGTCAACACGTCTGAACGTGATGTTCATGTAAAGATCCATCAGATCCATCAGATCCATCGGATCCATCGGATCCATCAGATCCATCAGATCCATCAGATCCATCAGATCCATTGGATCCATCAGATCCGTTTCTGGGACAAACCAGCAAAAATGAGGACAATAACGGGGGGGAATGGGATTATTCCACGTCCCAGTGTAAACACACACCGACAACCCGGTATAACCCAGTTTTTACATTGACACTCTCGCACAGTCTGATGATGTAATCGCTTGCACAGCTAAAATCCCATCACATGCCGGTTTCCCACATCCATGTCCTCCTCACATGGAGTGTTTATTTTCATGGCTGGGTGGGGACAGTGTCAGGTTCAAGTGCGGCTCCGGGCTCCAGAGAGTGGACGAGTGAGTCAGTCACACACTGCTGAGCTTTACTGGTCGACCTGTTGACATGAGACTGAGATGCTAACGTACACTGTGGTGCAGCGGACCCTCAACGAGAGGTGGACTCCATCCAAACACTGTCCAAAACCACTCTGGTCAGTGGCTGACACACACACACACACACACACACACACACACACAACCGCACTTTAAACCTAAAACAGTGGGGGAGACTTGAAGTAAACACACACTCCGTTTTATAGTTTGTTTTTTTTTAAACCGAGGGCCAATTAAACCAAGTTAAAAACAGTTAACACCGCGTTCTCCTCCAAAATAATCACAGAGCTGAGTCGACGCATCACTGGAGGCAGCTCCACTTTAATACGATACTGTGGCTGTTTGTTCTGTTATCCCTCAGCACCATGGAGGCATCTGATGGTGGCATGGTGACGAACATAAGGTGCATATATATATATATATATAGACTAGGGATGTTGGATATTGGTTTTTTTACTGATCTCTGATATACCGATATTTTCCAACTATTAATTTCCAATACTAATATAAACCGATACCGATACATGTAGGGTCTAAATCATTTCAGGTAAACAAACAAAAAGTAAACAAAACGAAAGTATCTGAAAAACTATACGTCATATCTCTCAGATTTCATCATTTTGCGTTACAGAAGTAGCTGAGTTTGATGTATATTTATGTGCATGTTGTGTAAAAGTGGTGTCATTAAAAAAATAAAAACCGATACCAATAATTTCCGGTATTAAATCCTAAAGCCAATATCGGCCGATAATATCGGACATCTTTAATATATACAATATGCAACTTTTTCTCATTGCTTTAACAACACTGACTTTAAAAGCCTTTTACCAAATAACACTAATGTCAACTTCTGTTTTGCTTTGCCCTAAAAAAAAATAAAAATAACAATAGTCGAAACAAATGATTCTGAGTTAAAGTGTTGAAACGGATGCTGCATCAGATTGTGTGGCGTTTCAGTCAGCACTGTGCGTCGATGACGACAGCGGGCTGAGTGACCTGAGTCAATTTGCCTGTGCGTATAGGATGTGTTTGACAAGCGCTGAGTAAATGTGCTCAGCCATTAGGAAAACAGGCCTATCTTTTACAGCAAACACTAATCCCACTCACTCCAGGAGCCTGTGTCAATATGCAGTTTCTCAGTGGCAGCCGGCTGTTTGTAAAACACACTGCCACGCGTCCTCTGTCCCCTCTGTCCCCATCTGTCCCCTCTGTCCCCTCTGTCCCCATCTGTCCCCTCTGTCCCCTCTGTCCCCTCTGTTACACTGGGAATACACTTAATGAAGGTGAAACTACAACAACATAAACATGTATGAGATAAGAGCAAATCTAAAGGAGCTGTTTGATGATTAATGCTACACACACACACACACACACACACACACACACACAAACGCACGCATTTTAACCTCTCTTCTTCTTTTCAAACGGCACAAAAATGACAGATGTCATCATTTCCTATGTGCACGATGGCCGTCCTCGCTGTCATTCCATACAGCCACAGAATGAGTAACAGCTCCTCTCAGCACTCATCTCACAAAACCCAGAGACGCTCGCTGCAGAGAGGCAACAAAAAAAGAGAGAGAGAAAAAAGAGAGAAACAGAGCCGACATCAGCAGAAAGAGAGGAAATGCAGGAGGCGCGGAAAGAAACTTCCCAAATCTGGCTGCCATACAGTCAACTGGAATGTAATAGTGAGGGGGAGTGAGGGGCGGGGGCACCATGTCCTGGAAAACATGGAGTCACATCCCTATTCACATACGCACACGCACACGCACGCACACACACACACACACACACACACACACAGTGGAAAAGCTGAAATAGTAGAAAACAGTGTGATCAATATTTCTACAATCCAAACTTTTCTCGCTCCACCCTGACTGAACAATGGAGACGTCAATAATAACATCAATAATCCTCTTAGAGTCATTAGGGACGTTCGATATTGGCTTTTTTTTACCGATATCCAATATACCGATATTGTCCAACTACTGTATTTACTTCCAATACCGATATCAACCGATATCGAGATATGCAGGATCTCCCCCAAAAAACTAAATAATTTTAGGTAAACAAACAAAAATAGACTAAACAAAAATATCTCAAAAACTATACATCACATCTCTCATATTTCGACATTTTGATTGAGAGGCGAGGTAGCTGAAGAGTTTGATGTATAATATGTGCATGTTGTGTAAACGTTGTATCATTACAAAGGTAAAAACCCATACGGTTTTTTATTGATTGATTTAGTTATGAGAGGAGCCACCGAGTCCAGTGAAGATCTTAATGCACTGTTAAAATTGTCAACAATAAAATCACAAGGTGCTGGTAAAATCTCTGCAGGAGTGCTCTGTAAAATCTGGATAAAATTTGCAGCCACTTCAGAAGTTAGGTAGCGTTTCCTCACTGTTCTCACCGGGGCCTCCCGCTGATTAAAACTGGTGATGTTAAAAAACAAACATCAAACATGAGAGTCAAAGTCGTGGTCACAAAATGACCCCATCTGCATATAAACGGTATATATCCATATATAGTAGCATCATGGAATAAGAAACCTGTTAGCTCCTCTCATAGGCTTCATGGTTGCTTTGGGCTGAAAGGTCATAAAAAGTCTTCGCACAAACATTAAAACAACCACAAAAAAAGTTACAGAGGGAAGGGAAATGGAAAAGCCATAGAGCCTGAGGTATTTCCTCTTTCTTTTTTTTTTTAATAAAATCTTATTTGATACTCAAACTACTCATTGAAAATGCAGCTCCTCCCCAAGATTCAATTGCAATTATTTTTTCCATCACTTCCCTTGAGGGTAATAGAAGAGCCATAACTACTCCTCTCGTGAATAAACTCAACTTCTCCTGCAATATAAATAGATATGAAGACATGACAGTGTCTTGGAGGGCCAGTCTAAACTAATGCAAACTAAGTGCAGTGCTATATATGATACGCTGACTTCATTAATGGCAAATATCAACAAAACTAGGTCACAATCTAGTGCATGACTGGACCGTGGAACCACTATAAACAGCTTTCAATAGACAGAAACTATGTCCTGCCTGAACGTCTCTAATGACAGGAGAAGAGTAATTATCCTGATCCTGTGTCAGCTGTGTCATGTGGCTGATTAAGTGAGAGGCACAGAGATTTGTGGCTTTGCTGGAAACGCCTGACCTCTTTCTGAACTACGACTATGTATTGTTGTCATGAAAAGTCATGGGGGTGGTGTGAAAAAGTTTGTTGTTTGTTTACCAGAGGATTCAGTCATTAGTCAGTTAGGCACAAAGACGTAAGCGCCATTATTGTTCCTGATGACATCATCAGAACCTGTATGTGCCAGTTCGTTTCGAAAGAGCAACTGTCGCTGGGGACAGTCCAACACTCAACTGGCGCGCACCAACGGTTCTAGACCATCCACTTTATCTCATCCACTTCTATGTTGTGTTCCAGCCAAACACTAACTGGCCATAATGTTACTCTAACTTTGTTAGAGCTCAGAATGCAAAGGTTTGTCTCCGTTGGGGTTTCTTCTTTTGTTTGTGGAATTTTCAATTTTATAAATGCGAGTTTACCCTCCCTGTCGTAAATCAAAACAGATTATCTGCCGCGTCTTCAGGCTCCCCTATGGACAGTCGGTTTCTTCTCAGGTGCCAGGGTACAGGGTAGTGCGTCTGATGTGATAAGTATTAGCACGCGGCTGGCGTTACAGCGATAACAACATGCTGTCATGCCAGGATCACTCTGGATCAGATTCCTCTGGCGCAGCCGGGTTTGCCTGCGGGCCACTTGTCTACCACTCCCAGAAATAGTTACCAATGCAATGTGATCTTGTCAGCATAATGAGTTCACAAGAGCAGCTTCTCCCCTGGTGACACCATCATGGGAACCACCTGGCATTTTATTTTCCCTTGACAAACCTGTAAACTAAACATTGTAAACGTTTTGCTACGCCCTGGATGACTGGTTCTCCTTCCACAGCATCATTCTCTGTTTATTGTTTGTTTGTTTTTTTATGACTAGATTGATTAATAAAGTGAAGTATACCTCATTCAGGTGACAGTTAAAATGATGACACTCGGATCTGTAGAAGGAGGCTGCACTAATCTAAAAGCAGTGATCTGTCCAGACTTGATATGAAGTAAGTAAATCATATACGTAATTGCCTTCAAAATGCGTTTTCTTGAGCACTGCAGTGTTCACTCCCTTTGGCTCTGCGCCTGAATGACTGATTGGGTTCTGCTTCTATAACCGGCGGAGCTCCTGTGATCTTTCATTACAAGCTGCACCTCTTTATCAAACCCTGATGCCACAGTCACACAACTGAACAACATATAGACTGTTCCATCTGTTGCTGTCAGCCTTATTTTAAAAATCAGGTGATGCTTTGAAGTCTAAACAAAATGAAATGTGAGGACTTGGGACCTTTAAGTGTTTGTACTGACACAGTGATTTTGACAATAGATTGGAAATAAATGAGGTTTGCCAAAATGCAGTTGATTGACAGCATAGATAAAAGTGGAAAATAGAAGAGTGGAAAATGATGACAGGAATAGATGTGTTTTAAAAGGCTTGGAAAGAGGAAAAATAACAGTGGCTCGTAACTGATTAGAACACAGACATGTGTTCATGTTCCTAGGAAGCAGACAAAGATGGAAATACCGTTTCCTGTTGAATTGAATGACAAATTCTTTCATAAATTATTTAAATAAATACATTTGTTAAGGAAATTATCAACTGATGTCGTAGACAAAAAATGGAAGAGAATTTGGAAAAGATAATCTTCATAAAATTAACTGAATGAGAAGGAAAATATAATTTTTGTTGACAACAGGTTTATTTCGTCATTATCATTTTCACATTATTGTCTTCTGATTGTGTGATATCAACATAAGCTCTCTAGATTATTAACGACTAATCAACTGCAATAATTTAAAATGATAAAACTTGCACACATCAGCTTGAATGATTCTTCACATACATAGAACGAATTGGTCGCACGTGCATCGGTGCCTTTGTATTTTATATCATTTGCTTTGGTTGCTGACTTTAAAAATTAAAAAATGTAAATGTGTTTGCGGCCGTGCTAAATGGCATTAATAACACAAACAGTGGTCACATGCTCACCCTGGCAAAGTGCTCCGGGTCTCGCAGATAGACGTTCCTCTCCTTAGCGATGCTGTTGCTATGGTAGAACTCCACCAGCTCATTCAGGGAGGAGAAGAGCTCATCCCACACGTAGTACTGACCACAGCGATCCTGCAGCACCTTGAAGTGCTGAACGTGGTCCCCGTAACTGCGGAATGAATTGAGCACCAGAGAGCAATTAAGAATAATCTCTCATTTAAAAGGGTCATTGATTGAGTTCATGAAGTGTTGGCACATGTTGCTCAGTTATCATCGATGCTAAACGGTTTGTCCTCCTCAATCGTGCTGCAGTCAGAAACAGAAATGGTGTGACAGAAAGAAAACATAGACAGAAAGTCCAGCAGCATCAGATCTTCATCACATGCTCGATGTCTCTTCAATTCACAAACTGCATTTTACACATGATACTGATAATGATAGCGACAGTCTTGACCTTTAGTCCTTTAGTCAGCCCCCCCCCCCTAACTCCACAGCTGTCAGCTGTCAGAGCTGGCATGCATTCTGTGTCCTCTTGTTCCCTGTCTCTCCCCCGAAAAAAAACAAAACAAAACACTGGCGTGTTTATTCCCTATTTTATTTTATTTTCATTTTACAAACTGACATTGAACATTTAAATCCATATAATTAGTGAGGCACTGCAGCGATGAGCTTTTTTAGTATGTGTGAGTCATATTTTGGATTTAAAAGAGCAGACAATGACATTTACACAGGCTGCTCTGTGGGCTGTGGAGTCTGTGCAAAGCAGATCGCAAGCTAATGGATGGGATACCCGTCCCATTTAGATGTATATTACATTAAAATAAACTCTTTTTTTTTGTGCACGACAATATGTTAGAAAATCACAGAAAATATTTTTCTCGTATCCACGGAAGTAACTTTACATTGGCTTGAACTGAATCAAAATAAATAGAAGCGGTGTAAATAAAAATAGCCTAAGTGTTAGTGTGGAGTGCCTTGTTGTTGCTCTAAAGGTTTGGCTACTGTTGGTTGCCTGCCGATCGCACCTGCTTCCCTATCTGGCTCCTGTGAGCAGTTGCTAAGTAACTTCTCAGCTTATCTTTAGAAATCTGGACATCTTGCCATGATACTGTTACATAACAGCATTTCACATGCAGTGGACGTCAGTGCAAACTCCCCCATATTTCTAAACACATCACAGAGTAGGTGTGTGAGTTGGGCTTGTGTTGATAGTTAAACTGGTGCCATCCTTTTTAATTGTCCTTTTATTCTAACATCGCTGGTTCCTATTTTCTAATTTGTTACATACAGCACAGTTTGGCATTTGTGTTTTAGACGAACCGAGCTCCTCCACCTCAGTCTAACTGGAACTGTCCCAAACTCAGAGGCCAGAGTTTCTTTCTGTCTCTGGGAACAGGCAGGACCGACTCCCTGATGGCCCCATGGCATTCAGCTACACCTCCACCCTGCCCTGCTTTCTGTGTCCTCACTGTTTCACCCTGCGTGTCCTTATTTCTCCTCTCACACTCAGTCAGCCGAAGCATGACGAAACTCGAGTGTAAAAAAAAAACACTTTTACAACATTAATGCAAGCCACATGTTTTTTTTTTCTTTTATGGTTTTTGGATCAGAGTCTTTGAACGGTTTAACTTTGCGTCAGGCATATGGTTACGTTGCTTTGTATTTCTCTCTCTGTGTCGCTCTCACTTTTCTCTGTTGCGTGACTTCTATCAAACCTTTTAGTCCCTATCACAACTCATCCCTCCACTGACTCACACACATAATCTCAAAGACTGATCCACTGTGTCAACCGTTTCTATTGACCCTATTGTCTGATGCCCTCTGCTGCACCCTCCTGGTGGGGCTCTGTTATTGCCACCAGCTGTGCACCTGTGCAGCTGTTTGTCAGTGAGTGAGACAAAGACAAGAACAGTTCTGGCATCACATGACAAGGAAATAATAAGTCAGGATTAATGAGGACAGAAAGTGTTGAAGTCGGAGAGAACAGTGGCGATTAAGGACAGGGAGTGGACAGGGTGAGACTTCCTGTTTATAGCAGGCACATTTATTGTAACACACAATGAAACACACGGTGCTTTGAGGGAAGGAAAGAGGAAACAAAAGACTATTGTGCTGCAGCCTGTTCACCACATCTAGTTTGGATTTCCTGCAGGTGTTTTGCATGAGTAAGCCTGCCACGTCAGACATATTTGTTTGTTCGGACATACAAAAAGATGTAACAACAGGCCCGGTTTAGGATTAGTTGTTATGACATCTTAAAAACCTGTAAAACCGAATGTGACCAATGAATTAGACAGCTTCTTGGCAGATCTACTGTTTGACAGCTCACAATGAAACAAGTGTAAGTAGTGTAAGTGTACCTGGTCATTTAGGTAATTAAGGAACTACATTATAACTCTATGTGTATGTATAAAAACAGATAGATTTTATATAAAATGTATATAAAATATATATAAAATTTTATGTTATGTAAAATTTGATCACAAACTCTTTATGACATGTATGACATAAAAGATAAAAGCCACATATTTTGTCAGGAGTGATTGTGGTGAAATACGTTATTACCTAATTTGTAAAAGTAAAGGGTGTTTTTTTATAGAAGAAGGAAATAAAAAAGAAAGAAAGTTAATTAAATGTTGTTGCTGTATCAGTTATATAATTATTTGCCTGGAACATTGGAGAGGCAATGCACTATAACAACACAGACAGCATCTGTTTCAGCTTCATTACACTCTGTATCATCTCACAGGCGCACACACACACACACACACAAAGCACACTCTGTGCACTGTCATCTCCCTGATCCAGTGTAATTAAGGCCCACAGCGATAGAGAGATTACGTTTTTTTTTCTACGTAAAATGAATCGACAGAAAGAGATTAAAGAGGAAGAATTTAAAAAGATTAAACGACAGAAAATGAAATCGATGCAGCGATAGAACACACAGGGAGAGAAATATTGTGGATAAGGACTGACAGGTTTTTTTTATTGTTTTTCTTTGCCAGCACAATTCACGACGCATGAAGGTCATCTGTCCATCTTTCACTCCACTTCCTCCATCAATCTGTTCTCACTTCCTTCTTTTTTACTGTCTCTCATTCTGTCAACTCGGCCTTCTCTAATCTGCTGTTCACTTTCTACACCACTGCAGATGTCTGCAGTACTACACACAGATGCACTGACACCTACAGCTGTCAGCTTAACTCTGTGTGTGTGTGTGTGTGTGTGTCTGTGTGTGTGTGTGTGCGTGCTTATTGTCATTTTGAGAAGTCACCATTCATTATGTGTGCTCGCTGCAAATCACAGATTATATCTTGTGCTGACGTGTGGCAGGCTGTGTGCAGTAACCGCTGGCTGTGTGCGACTGCCCGTCCAGAGATTGTACGTCATGTATGACAGCTTAGTCTGCGAGTGTTGTGGCCGTGAGTGTGTAAGTGCACAATGTGTGTGACTTTATATCTGTGTGTCATTCTGTGGTTGCACGTCAGGCACGCATGTCTACGAGTGATTGAGAGGTTCAGGTCCTCTCACAGCTTTGAATAAGCACCACTGTCAACTGCTGCGATCGATGGTGATGAGAGAGGGGTGAAAATGTGTGTGTGTGTGTGTGTGTGTGTGTGTGTGTGTGTGTGTGTGTGTGTGTGTGTGTGTGTGTGTGTGTGTGTGTATGAGAGAGAGAGAGAGCGAGGGAGAGTGTTCAGGATGCACAGAGAGCGAGATAAGATGAACTGTATGAGGGGGGAAAATGGTGAAAGATGTTTGGAGGAAGCAATTTAGACAAAAGTGTGTTGACAGCTTCATCAGGAGCCTTTCAGAGAGAAATGATGTGAGCGTGAGCAAACAAGTCACTTCTGGCCTGAAAGCAAACAGTATAAACAAACATAGAAAAGAAACAAACATAACAAAACTCCATATCAGCATAATGCAAGTAATCTAAAATACCATAACACATTTTAACAAAAACAGATTTAAGTAATTTTATACAGACTACAACACGTTTTAGAAATATCAATTCCCTTTTGTGTGTGATAAACACAAAAGGGCTATGGATGTGCTGTGAATTTTTGATATCTTATTTTTTACTCTTCATACAGTTAGGCTGTATTACTCTTCTAAATTATTAACTATTAAAATAATGGAAATACAATTTCAAATGATTCCTTGAACAGTTCCATGAAGGGAATAAGAACAGAGAGAGGGTTGCCTGGTCTTATTTTATATTTACTGCCAGTAAACAAAAACAACAACAGAGAAATAGGATATTAAATCATGTTCCCTTGCTCAACCTGCCATAAGCGTTTCTCTCTCCGGTCTATTTTATCTCCTGTCACTGCTCGCTCTTTCACTTATCCTTTGCCCTCTGCTCCGTCTCTCTCTCTCTCTCTCTCTCTCTCTCTCTCTCTCTCTCTCTCTCTGTATTTCATCTCTGTCTCTCAGTTGTGTTTTGGTCACTGGAGTGTAAATTTTGCAATTTAAGCTGTGGCGTACGCTGTGAAAGCCATACTGGAAATATTATTTTTTTTATAAATAATGGCAGGGATATTATGAAATCCCTGCACCACCCCTTCTCTGTATCATCATTTGACAAATATAAAGTTATTTAATTTCTTGCTGACCATTAAACTGGGAATATTTATAGGCCTACCACTGGCGTCAGCTTAGCGTAGCCTAGCTGAAGAACTGGACACAGGGGAAACATCTAGCTCGGCTCAGGTGAACAAATGAGACAAAACGGTCTTAGCCTAAAGCTAAGCTAACTAGCTCCACATGCGTTAGCTTGTCAAACTAAACAAACGGTCAACAAACTGCTGATGACATTCACGAGACACTGTACTCGTGAAGGACTGAAATATAAAGCGATTCAATAAAACGTTAAGCCAAACGGTTCAGTTTCCTTTAACAAATAATGACTGATGATAAGGAAGCAACATGAACGATCAAAAAATGTTTATGGCTGCTATGTCAAATATGACGACATATATAAAAGACAAACAACAAATAAACAAATATAAACAAAAAGGTAGCTTAAGAAACATCCCTAAATGACAAGAATAATTAAGGAGACCTAGACAAGGATTATGACTGTGACAAAGTAACAATCAAGAAGTGAAATTTTCTATTTTAGAAAAAAATGAAGGATTGCCCTTTATCCGCTCTTTCATTTCCAACTTTGCTGACTTGTCGTAGTCGTAGTTTAAATTTAAATTTTAACAAGTTTAATTTTTTGTTTTAACGGACAAAGGACAAAATACATCCTGTAGGTGCATCTGCTGATGAGTCAACAGCAGTTGTTAAAGCCCAGCTAAGCAAAATGGATTCCTCATCCTTCTCTCTCATTGAAAGTCTAGGTCGCCATCTCTCTGGTCCACTTTCCTAAAATAAACTACTAATAAATAACCCATTGGGACAGTTTCTCTGAGCGCACTCCCCTACCGCTTATTCTTTTATATCCACCTCTCCAAAAGTATTCTATTCAATTATGGCTGTTAAAAAAGGTCCCACCTCTGTTCTGTCCCTAATTCAGACCACAAAATGCCCTTCTGCCAGATTTTTCATGCTGACTAATCCCCACAGTGGTCTGCAGTGGAAATAATTTTAGCCCCGGAAGCTGCTGAGTTCATGTTTTGCATTTTCTCTGGAGGTCTGTGTGACGTTAAACAGTCAACATCGGTGTATAGTTTATAGACTGGTATACCTGGCATTATTATTAGTTATGTCTATCTATAAATGCACTGGTGTTTGAATTGGATTTCTGTTTACTGAAAACAATTTGTCTTCAGGTTTTAAGGGGTTGAATGATTATTAAGTTCACAGAGCTTGATATCCTAATTTATGGTGTGAGAAAGTTCTCCCACTTCTTTGCCTGGATGAGCAATTTTAATTTTGACTCAACCTTGACTGGAGAGTGAAAATTAAAACTTAATATCCTGAACAGATTATCCAAATAATTAAAGATGGAGGTAAAGCCGACCTTTAGTTTTAATACAATATTAAACTGTGGTTGTAAAAGTGAAATGATTAGATTTGTCCGTAACAGATGTGACCTCAGAGCTGGGCCTTTCCCTCCTGCCAGGACATCTCCTCTGACAGGAGAGCCGTCAGTAGACAAGGACCACACACACACCCACACACACCCACACACACACCCACACACACACACACACACACACACACTTGCCCCAGTTTTCAAGCCTCTGCACCGCTGAGTAAAGGCCAGAGAGCTACACCAACAAACAGCCAAAAACAGAAGTAACAGCTAAATCCTCTCTGTCATACACACAGCAGCTCCTTTATTTTCCCTCAGTCATCTGTAATTGTACTTGATTCCAAACAACCTTTCCTGTCCTGTTTGCATTCAAGCTTTCCAAAGGCATAAGAGAGTGCCATGCCCCGACAAAATCCAGCTCTTAACCCCAGACTTCAGCATCCGACAGCTCCCAGCTGCAAGTGAGGAGCCAACCTTCGGACCCAACAACACACACAGACACACATACACATCTTTCCAATATCTACACAGCCCCCAGGAGCACAGCACTCAGCCTCAGCTGCTTCCCTGACCGTGATCCCCTGACAAGACACATGATCAGCCTCATCGGCAGCTCCAGATGCCACAGTGTGCCACACCGGATTAGCTCACATCGGGCCAGAGGGGACGCAGATCCTCCCTCTCACCCTCCACCCCACACCATATCCTGTAAACCCTCTTCCTGTCACTGTTCCCCTGATATCCTGCCACCATAGAAACAACAAAACACACTCCC
>JAFBJQ010000579.1:713919-789641 GCA_016785345.1 Trinectes maculatus | reverse complement strand
GTGACTCTAATGTCAGTGTTCTATGATCAGGACTTGTGCCACATGTGTTTTCACCACCTGCGGTTGTGCATTTGCGATTTCATATTGAGCTGGGAGCAATTAAAGAAAAAGCAGACAATAATATTGTGTGTGGAAGGGTGTGCACACAGTGTGTCTGTGTGTATGTGTGTATGTGTACTGGAGATGAAACATTATTATCCATTTTTTAAAAAAAACAGTGCGGTGGCATCAAGAAGCACATAGGTAAACAATAGATTAATTATGTGCGATAATTTGATTGGATTCTTATTGGTCTCCTACCTGACAGACATGGAGAACTCTCCTGGAGCGCTTTCACTCTCTCTTACCAGAAAAGCTCCGCACTCCCTGTGTCGGAGTCGACTTTCTGCCACGCCGCGTGATATACGACCGGCGAACCAGCTGGAGGCCGGAGAGAAAAAACAAACAAAAAAAACCAAACAAGAAATAAATAGGTCAGCGAAGCTCCAGATTTTTGCATATGATCTGTGCTGTTTAATTCAATTCAGCAGGTAGACACATGAAACAGCAGCTCGTTTGTTTGGAGATCTAACAACTTTGGATGCTTGCATGCTCACCACAGCGTACCAGTGCTGTCGAATAAAGGAGAGACTGATCGCAAATGAAAATTAGGATGTTTGGTGAAGTTATTTTTGAAACACACAGTTAAATATGCACACAAGTCCGCCGAATGCTGGATCTCATTTGTTTGTGGTGAAGCATAAGCAGTGTCATTTTTCATTTTAGAATTTTGCAGTCTCGCTTCACTGAGCAGTTTGCTTGGATGCAAGGCTTTGCAATAATTATGTTCTGATTTCATGAACCGGTGCTGTGCAGCGAGAGTCAGTTCGATGACTCACACAAGGAGAGAGCCTATCCACTATGGCGGGCAAATTACAGGAAGCCCTCGGTTAAGGTCGAAAGGTCAGCAACTGGGATTTTTATCTCATATCTCAGTGAAGAAATGTGGAGGAGTGCAAACATTCGCAGACGGCACAGGTCCCTGTGGTGTGCACAAGCTCCAACCGGACTGTACATCAGTGTTCATTAACGAGCCAGAGCTGCACTAATGGCTGCGCTCTCAGTTTAGCATTTGTCACAGTGAAAAGTAGAACCCAGCTGGTGCATGACCATCTGATGGAGATTCAGGGTGTACCAGCAGCTTTACTGTAAACATGCGCAGGCGCGCACACACACACACGTGCACATTCACATGCACACACTTATATGCGACTATATGGTGTGTAATTATGTAAAGCAGTGAGTGAGTGTGTCCCTTTGAGTGGGCTGCCTTATGCCGGAGTGCAGATGTCCAAAGCAGAGCTCCAGATAAAGCCTGGAGCCATAGACACAAACTGATGAGCTGTTTAGGCAGACCAGTGCTGGACGTGCAGAATATATTCATGTGCTTTACAGATGAGGTGAAGATGTGTGTGTGTGTGTGTGTGTGTGTGTGTGTGTGTGTGTGTGTGTGTGTGTGTGTACTTACGCATGTGGCCGCAGGTTGATGTAGTTTTTTGGCACAAAACCTTTTCTGTTGTGGAGCTCAGCTGTGTACCAGTTCGGATCATCCTCCATGTTGGTGACCTAGGATAAAACACACACACACACACACACACACACACACACACACACACACACACACACACACACACACACACACACACAGAGAGAGAGAGCTGTATTTTTTTTTCATAACAATGTTGGTGCAGGCTATTACTGTCACGTAAAAGGGCAGTATTATTAATCTCTGTATTGCAGTGTATATCAGTCTCCTTTGCAGGCCTCTCCTCGTGTCTTTTATGCACCACAGTGACTCTCACCTTTCTTTGTGTGAAATATTACTCCACACACATTCCACAGCACACAACATTATTGCCAGTTCAAAATGCCACATGAAGGCCTTCATGGTGGCACGCATGGAGGTCCAACAAGCATATCAGGGCTGCACCCGAGTGACATTTCATGACAAGTCACAATTTGATTTCAGGTGGCACTAAATGTGTCATACCAAAAATTGTAAGTGTGGCTTTCGAACTTTTGTATAAATAAGTAATGCATGTTGCATGGTGATGCACCTTGCAGCTGTAAACCTCAGAGCAAAGAGGTTGTTGGTTCGAAGCCCAATGTGACCAGGGGCATGTTCTTCTTCATATTTTGGCTTCCTCCCACAGTGCACATGTTGTTTTGCTTCTAGGTTGTTTGAAAGCTCTAATATGAATGTTGGGGTGAAAGGATGCTCAAATGCACGGACGATTTGATGGTTTCTCAATTGTTTCTACAAGGGGCTGAGATGCCCCTCCAATAAGTGGAGGCACATGTGAAATCACGTTACCGTGTTATGCCCCCCCCCCCCCCCCCCCCCCTCCCCGCTTGACCCAAATGAGACCTCTTGCCTGAATGCTCTGCAGATGTATTTGTGAATGCATCCGACCCAGACAATGTCCTGCTGCGTTTCTCAAATGAGAATTGTAAATTAAATACAACCTCAGGGCGCCATTTATCTGAACATTTCAAAAGCGCATGTGTAAAAAGGGGGCTTATGTTGGCTCTGTGAAACATGTCCAGGATGCACACTGTGATCAGGCTATTGTAACTGCAATGACTGGTCATTAAATCAGCTGATCTTCATCAAAGTTAAATCTTTCGCGTCTTTAATGAAAGCAACCATCAAACACGCAAAGTGTTGGCTTAATTCACGGTTAAGCTCAACATCCAGTAACCTGCACACTGTTTGGGAAGAATACGGACTTTCGCTGGAGCACAAAATATTTTCTCAGTCATGAGAAGTCAGTGAGGAGCAGTTCACATAAGTCAAAGCTTAGAGCTGTCACTCAAACCTACAGTCCTGTTTCACTGACTGGACTCAAGGTTACAAACTTCTGATGCTGGTTAGCGTTTGCTCCTGTCATTGGCCACCGTGGTTCATATACTATTCAATCTACTCAGAAACTCTTTTAATGATCTGTTTTGGTGAGTGTGCCATTGTTTTTCATGTTCTTAGATTACTGTGTTTGTTCACTATTCAGTCTGTATTGTTTTTTATGAAAGATGTTAAGCCAATGGGCCTCAGTTATTTTATTCCTGCCCCATTTGTCCAAAAGTTGCCCTGTCTCCGTTCTGCCTTTGGAACTTTATTTCACGCACCACCTGTTTTAATGGATACGCTCTGCAGTTGTATTGTAAGCGTTTTGAAATGTGTTTCGGGCCGTAGAATGATTTTGCTCAAATCATCAATCATTGTTCAATCCCAGCTGAATGATTGTCCTTCATGTGCGCCCGCAGTCACTTATTCCACCCTCTGTGCCACAGCCTCAGTTGATTCATCGCGCTGACCCTGTGACCCGCAGGCCTTAATCAAAACATAATACGAGCCCAGCGCCGTATCTCTCTCTCCTTCTTTTCCCACCTTTCGTAACCCTCCCTCTCCCATGTCTTTTTTTATTGAGCGTCTTCATTCCTCCATTGCAAAGGGCACATTACAATTGCTCTTCACTTTGTCATAACTTCTTGTTCTCTTCCTTAATGACTTTGTGGAGAAAAGTCTGCTCCACCATTAATTAGTTAAAAAAAAAAAACAGTTCTAAATCTTCGGGTAATGTCGTATCACATATAGTCAATGTTGGTCGAGGACACAGTGAACCCAAGCTCAGCTAAATCTATAAATAATCTATTCCTTTTTATAGCCTCTGAAGTTCTTCATGCTTTCTAACTACATCTCACTTGCTGGTTTTTGTTGCTCATTACCCTCTGCTCCAACAGAGGAGGACCAACCTTCGTTCTTTCTGCCCATTAAACTTTATTGATTGTTACCTGAATGCTATTAATTATATAGTGATGCAGTTGCTGAATCTGTACAACTCACTGTACTCGTTGACTTTATATTTGTATAATGGTTTATGGCCTATTCAAAGATTTATTTAGTTCACAATATAAAGCATTTTATAAATGCAGTTCTGATACTCGTGGCATCCTTGGACCCATCTGTGAAAATGTGTCTGTAAAATATATATTTAGAATGTTTATCCACCACCACCCCCATTAATTCAGCTGCGACTGACTCAGCTCCTTCCGGACCATACCAAGGGATTTAACAGTTACAAAATAAACCCTGAAAATAGCAATCCAAAAAATAAAAAATAAAAAAAAATCCCAAAATGAATTAAAGGAAAATGCAAAATATTCACCATGAATGATGGCACTACATTGTAAATGCATAAAAAAAATAAAATAAATGAGACCCAGAAAGAGAACAGATGACATCCAGCACCTGTGGACCCCACTGGCAGACTCCAAGGCCTGGGCTTTGTGTCCTCTTTGTTGGAACAAGAAATGAGCAAAAATGAGCAAATAAATTTATCCATTTATAATTAATTTATTTAAAGAATTTGTGATTATGCTCGTTATTTGTAAACGGGACTTTTCTACCTGGCTCCTATTCACAGGAGTTAAGTCACTGCCAACACTCAGACAGTCCAAATCCAATTAAAACTCCCAAACTGTCACATTGATGTGTTTTGGTTTGGAGAACAAAAAGAAATGTGTCACTTCTGAGTCCCTTGTGTCAAACTTGGCCACTTTGTGTTCTTTGTGTCAGAGCAGCAACTTATTTTTATTTACCTTTGAAGCTATTTTTTTTATAATTTCCTGCTGAGTCTAAACTCCACTCAGCCTGATTGATCACGTGGCTGCTGCACAACAGGACATCAACAAAACTGTCCCCATTAGAATGATACAATAACTCATCTGCACTTTCATCTGCACTGGCAACACAGTGGAACAGCTCTAGTGCCAAAATAAAACTTTTTATATGGAGAAGGGGACAAATGGACAAGAAATAACCACCATTATGAAAAAGAGTTAACTGACATCTGACTAACTGATCATCATCTGATGTGGTGAATATTTTGCATAATGTTATATGAATTGTTAGTACTGTCAGGTTCTGGCCATTTGTGCAGCATTCAGGAATGAACAAACGCAAAGAATTAAAGTTTAACCCAAGTCTGAATTCGAGCTGTTTGATTTAGAAGAGTTTATTCCTGTGGGAGGAAAAAAAAAGCAGTGAACAATGTTAGGCCTAAAACTAAATATAGCAGGAGTCACAAGTAGATTCTCAAATCATTAGACTCAAATTGTTTTTGAAGTTTTGTTTTAGTAATACAACTGGGAAATAAAGAATCTCATTTATTTAATAACATACTAATATCAACTGCATCGCACGACTCTGGGCTTGGACATTACTGACAGCTAGGTGTCATTGATGCTACATGACATCATCGACTCTTACAACAGGAGAGGATAAAAAAAAAATTGTGAAATGAGAAACCGCTTTGATCATGTGTCTTTTAATAAATTCCATCTTTGGGCATTACTATCCTAGTAGACATCACCAAATTCATGTCAAACTTAGAAACCCTTTGGGGAAAAGTGGCAACTCGCACTACGCTCAAGTAGCCATGGCAATATTATTATAAGAGTGAGAATAAAGAAATGGATTGAACAGCTGGTGTGAGTATATTATAGTCTACAAAGGCGCTCTTGCTTTTTAATTCTGAGCCTCAGTGCTGATGTCTCAGGGGAACAATTTTCTACGACAATAATTTCCAGTTGTGCAGAAACTATCTCAGTGCTGCCAGTTAGCCGTCAGAAAAATGAAAAACACTCAGGCTCTAAATTATAAAAAGAGACAACACTAAAGACATTGGTTGTCATTGTCGGAAATGTGATTGCTATTTATTGACGTATTCCAGAGAGTATGGGATGAAGAGACTGAAGATACTTGTGTGTCTGTATACTAATAATGACTTTACTACCTACAGATAGAGCAACAATGACCATAACTTAGAAGAATCACTTAAACGCAGGTAACAGCTCCTCTAAGGCACAGAGATGACGATTCACCATTATATAAGGGGTTATGCATCTCGGTATTGATTGGCCAGGGACAGTTTCCGGGCAACCAGCGGAAAGACCAGGAAGTTACTGCTGCTGGTAAAGATATAGTGAGGTTGAAGGTGTTGGTGGACAGATGTAGCTACCAGTTTTTCTGATTCATCTATTTTCTCAGCTCCTTCCTCATCTCTCTCTAACCTGTTTTCACAATCAGATCCAAAACAAGAATTTTAAGAAAGTGCAAATATAAGTTCATCTTAATTTCACATTGAATTCATACTAATTATCTCTACTACCAGCCAAAACTAAATCGCTTTCTCAATGGGAAACGTCGCAATATTTGTAAAATGTAAAACAAGCCTAAGGTTAAGGCTATACACTGTTTTTTTTTCGCACCACTTTTTCTTTAGTCGGCAACAGCAGCACCTGGATACAGAATGTCAAGAGCTGTGGACGGCAAACTTGTAATTGTTGTAATTATCACAGCGGCAGCATCAAGAGAGAAGGAGAGCGCTTGGTGATTGGTCCAAGCAAGAGTAATGTAGATAGATAGATAGATAGATAGATAGATAGATAGATAGATAGATAGATAGATAGATAGATAGATAGATAGATAGATAGATAGATAGATAGATAGTTTTCTTACCTTGAGCAAGTCTCCTTTGTTGAAGCTGAGTTCATCGCCCTCAGTGGCACGAAATGTATATAGTGCCACTGCCTCCATGCCGAAACTCCCCAAAACACACACTCACTCACACACACTCTCACACACATATACTCACACACACACACACACTCTCAGTCACACAGTTTGGGGACCCCTCAGTAATGCTGAATGAGAAAAATATTTTGGAAAAATAAAGGAAGATGACAGGCAGCATCAACAGAGAGGAGGACAGGAAAGAAGAGAGGAGAGGTCTCGTCTGTCCGCTGAGCTTATGAGTCAGAGCAGAGGATGAGATAGAGAGTGAGCTCGGTGAGGGGAAGAACGCGACTGGCTGCTGCTCAGCAACATCATGAGTAACACTGAGAGAGAGAGAGAGAGAGAGAGAGAGAGAGAGAGCATGAGGAGGCAAGTGAGTGGGAGGCTCTTCCTGTGTATATATTTGTCTCATATGCAAGTGTTGCTTTTGTGGATTTGAGTATGTGTGTGTGTGTGTTTGACGTCTACCTCTGCCGCTGTGTGAACCATCCAGTGTATCACACCTTCAAAGTGATAAGTGAGCTCATGTATCCTGTTTGGTATTGTCACCTTTTTCTATGATTACAAACTTTATTGACAGTGACTACGCAGAGAGAAATATAATGGAATAATTCACCCAGAAATGTATATATTTTTTGATAATGAATGGATGGATGGATGGATGGATGGATGGATGGATGGATGGATGGATGGAATATTATATGATATTATATGCTCAATAGAAACAGAGCTGCACAGTGCTCAGAGCAAGATGGCAGATTTCAATTTCAGTTTGTGGTCATCGCCACAATAACAAATGCTTGAATTCCCCTTTGCTAAATCAGCTGACACTTTTGCCCCTGCTTTTGTCCAATACAGGATGCAGTAGCTTTGGTCCTTTGTGCTAACAGTACACCCACAGTTAAGGTGTAACGGACACACTTTGTTTAGGTTCAGGTACTAACACTTGGTTAGGTTTAGGAAAAGACTGGGATTAGGGGTAAACACTAATATTAGGAGACTGGACTTGTCTTGTTAGAGCAATGAACATAACAATAGCTTTGTGGTTTCTAGGGGAAAAAACAGTTTGACCTTAAATTGAACCAAATTATTTTTCCAATACATTTGAAACTTGAAGTGAGTCTTCTTAAAAACGTTGTATGTCAGGGCTACTCTTGGCTTCATAGATACTATATGGATACTCTGTCACTAGACATTGTTGAGACCACAGACAACATAGAAAATCAAATGAAAGGATGAGAATGGCAGGTCATAGTCTCATATTTAAACCCAAATTCATCCATTTGTCCATCTGCTGCTGAACTATAAATCACAATCAGCACCATTCAGTGAGAATGCATCCACCATAAATCAGGGTTTGCGCCCCCTGTTTTTGTGAATTAGCTGTAAAAGACGCTGATACAGCAGAAAAATGCACAAACACTCCCATACAGTAAAATACTTAAGATTATACTTAAGATTAATCATTCTCCTGTTTTTGATACAACATGCAAACCTTAGTTGGAGGCGACGGTTATATCGGTTATGTCATAATAATATCATATGATAAAAGTTATACCTATTATGATATGAATCTTTGGAAAATATGTGGAAAAACAAAGCGGAAGTGGGCAAAGCATGGAGGGACTGGTTTCAATAGCATGACTTGTCCAGGAAATCCCCGGTCAGCTGCTCACTTGACTCAGCCTTGAGATGAGGGACTGCAGGAGGAAGAGAGGAGCAAGCGCCGTGATGGGACAATAGAAGAGGAAGAGAGCGAGAGGAAGTGGAACTGCTTTTCTGTTCAACGGCCAGAACACAATCTTGCCTCGATTTTTTTCCCCCCAGTATGTGACTGATGAAGTTTTCTCTTGAAGCCTGAGGAGTCTAGGGTTTTTAAGGTCAATACAACCTCTGCAGATCCAGAGCATCCATTTTTATGCTATTTCATTCATTTCTATATTTAAATTTGGTTCGATTGATCACCACAGTTTCACTTATCAAACAGTTATTTTGCTTTGGATTTTGTGCTTGTCAACTGTGGTCGTGATCACAGCGGCGGATGTTTTTTCAAGTTTTCACAAAGTGTCATTATTATTCTTGCATTACCTGCCCTTTACTCTGTGATGGGCTTTTTCATAACATTGTGATTTTATTTTACATTAATACCTTCCCACAATTTACTAATCTTATCGTCACTTAAAAACAAATTTCTATAGCCAGCACTTGTAATGCATAATGTGTTACCTATAGTACACCGGGACATCTATTATGCACACTGTGCTTTTCTGCCTGAGTGATAATAACATTTCATCCTGTCAGGAGCAATGATGCAGAGGCCATGAAATATATGAACTAGTCTCTCTCTCTCTCTCTCTCTCTCCTCACACACACACACACATACACACTCAGACACACAGAAAAATTATAAATTGAGCCCCGGAAGAAACGGGTTTTGTGTATTAACACTTTTTCACTCCAACAATATTCACACAAAGCATAAACAACACTAAGCTGAGCTCAGAGTGAGAGATGTTATAACGAAAGATACTTGAATCAGTAGTGTCCTTCTTCCTCGCCAGACAGTGGCGTGTGTGTGTGTGTGTGTGTGTGTGTGTGTGTGTGTGTGTGTCTCAGCGGAAGCATGTGGGCAACAGCGGAAAATAAGGTGGGCACAAACTCTAAAGACTTCCCTTCAAAGTCACTGAGAGCACAGCGTCTGTGTGTTTACTCTCAGGCCCAATTTTATTTTCGTGGATTCTTGTCTTTTTTCTGAAAGAAAAGTGTTTTGTGTGTCCACTGATTCTCTTCCTCTATTATTCTCCTTATTTTATTTTCTATCATAAGATGACACAGTGTTTGTTTCTGCCAATCTCCCCCACTGCTTTAATTAGTTCTGCAAAGAATTTAGACTTAGGCCATTTCCTTGCCCCCCCACTCATACACATATGAAACAGTAGGCAACGAGCAGTATCAACTGATTGTTTTCTTTTTTTTTTATGACAAGAGTGTCTTTAAAACACAGTAACACTTTGCTGACCAGTGTTTCCAGTGACGTTTTCATTTCATCGCTGCCTCAACATGACAGGAGTAAAATAAATACTTACTGTGGTTTTACCTTTATGATCTCTCATGAATTATGTAGTAAAAAAAACAGTGCTGATATTCACCAATGCAGAAATTGTTGTTACTGTTTGAATTAATAAGTAGCTCTCCAGCAAAGTAAGATTAACACTGTGTATTATTAATGTTTTGTCTCCATCTGTTGGTTCAGATTCCAACAACTGGTTTTGTTGTGAATGTGAAACTCGCTTGAAAGTCTGTTAACCTCTGTGATAAAATGAAAACCAAGAGGTAATTTGTGATAATAGTTTGTTATGTATGAGATTTAAACAGGAAACGAGTGAAATGATTTTATTGATGGCTTGTGATAACGAACAGTTCAAATAAAAAGTAAACTCACTTCAGGTATGTGCATTAAATATATGTAAATGTCAGCTGTTAAAGCTGTCAAGCACTTTTTCCTCATGCTCACCTCCATGCAACAACAAGGTCTCTCTGTAAATCTGTCAGCTTTCTTATGTGATTATCCTTGGTTCACATATATCTGAACTATATGCATATTATTATGACTGGTGTGTGTTGCTGCCCTTGTCGCTGCAATTTATTGTCGTGATTGCCTGGAATGCTCGTGCTCACTTATATAACGTGAATCAGATATGAGCCTCACCATCTTGCTATTTATGGGCTAATATATAATCAAGTGTGGGCTTATCTGCTATTTGGCCATATGGATTCTTTCATTAAAGTCTGAACAAGAGGAGAAACTTAGGTCACAGAAGTTACCTGTGCTTGAAGGTGTGCATGAATGTGGCTTTTAATCCAAGTGTTAAACAGTAATGATGCTGTTTTGTGTTGTGGCTCATTGGTAGTCACTGATTATAGCTGTGTGTGATTAGGAATATAAAGCCCTAGTCAGTGAATTGGATCCAAGTGTTGATGGAAAGCTAAGGGGCCAATGATTCTCTAATAGGATGTAAGCATTGTGAAGCGGGGCAATTATATGAAAGTTGGCAGGATGTGGTGTTTAATGTTTAATTAACCAGAATTATTTTTAGAATAAAGGGCCTTCGGGGCTAATCACACATTAAAGGACACACATGGCTGGAGGGGCTTCGCCAAAAGACCCCACAAGTTACCTTCACATCATAACTGAACCTAATGCTGATTTAAAAAATGAGCTACTCCTGATCTCTACTGGCTGAAAGTGGAATTGCAGAAAGAACATGCGATCTGATCCACAGGAGCCAACTGCCATATGCCATATATCATCACTTGAAATGCATTAACAGACCATTCAGCTGTTTTACATTTAGCCGACTAGCACAGTCCATGTTTGGACAAGTTTGAATGGGCTTTATGATGCACTCAAGCAGGTGTAATAACATTCACTAAGTCATGACCAGAAAGACCTGTCTCACCATGGGATAAGGTGGCGATAGGAGTAAGTCAAAGGTGACATTTTTTGAATGGTGATGCATGTATGTTTTGTTTTACATGTTGTTTGCCAAGCAATTTCTTGAAAGAAAGAAAGAAAGAAAGAAAGAAAGAAAGAAAGAAAGAAAGAAAGAAAGAAAGAAAGAAAGAAAAGGAAAAGAAAGAACAATAGAGGTGAACTACATTATCTATTTCCTGGAAAGAAACCTCATCAGGTTCCTGTAATTTAATAAGTTAAGACATAGGTTAGCGGGTGGGACAGTGGGAATTCAGAAATGTCACACCAGTTTAAAATATTAATATAAGATGAATAGAAATTAAGTAGAAATTATATGTAAAATAATATAAAACAATTAATGTATTGATTCAAGCAGTAAACCCAGAACAGCTTGTTGGCACCAGCATTTTCCCTCACACAGCGTCAGTCACCTAGATCAGCTCGGCTTAGGCTTCCTTTGGCTTATCCTGTGATCCCAACATAGCAGGACAGTAGCTCCAGTCTGATTCTCTGCACACACACACACAGAAAACTGATGAGGAATAATTCCAATGTCATTTCAAACCAGGAGGTGCAAGATAAAAATGAAGAAAGGCAAATTCAGATGTTTGGTGACTTTTCTGAGTGTTCTGGCAGAGATGGCAAACTGCGATGCTTTTGATCCATGCTACTATTTTTAAACGACACACACTGAATCTACAACATCTACGCAATGCAGATTCTATTCTTAGCTCCCTGCACACGTTTCAGGCAATATTTCATGTCTATTCATAGCGCCTGAGCTGACGGTGTGTTCGCATGTGTGTCTACACTATGTAATGACTGGGCCCCTCCTTATTTTATTAAAAAAAATGTTCCTGAAGGAGGAGGAGGTGGTTGCACAGTGGAAAAGTCAGACTGATGGAATGCTGTCCTGCAGTGATTGTACTGACACACCTGTAACACACACACACCGTGGCATTCTTGGCTAGTATAACATACCATAACATACCGAGTATAACATACCAATATATTTTATGTTATTTACTCATTATAAACAAGAAAGACCAGGCAGTTTCCTCCAAGGAACCTGACTGACCAGAGGAGTTTAGCAGCCAAAACAAAACAAAACACAATCCGGAAGTAGACTTGGTTAAAACATCAGTGACATATGGTATATGTTGTCATCCTGTTCCTAATTCCTTCCCCTCAAAACCTGAAACGCTTATAATTAATAATGAAGATGACACTAAAATTCACTCTGAAACGAGGCCCTCGCGGTGAGGGGACATTACAGGTTGGACTGGTGGGGGACATGACTGTGATTTGAAGCGGAGCGGGGCGGAGGGTATCGGTCTCTGTGCCCCGGGCAAGTCAAGCCGTCCAGGTCACACCCTTCCCAGCGCCCCCCTCCCACTCTGCCCGCCATGTTCTGGAGGAGGAGATACGTGTAGCCTGGCTTCAGCTGGCTTAGCATTAGCAACGTTTAGCTAGGCGGAGGCGCAACAAGCTCCTTGGGTGCTCGAATAAGTAGTCTATCTTGTTTTTCCCTCTCGGCGTTTTTTTTAAATAAATCTTGTATGGGTTTATATCCCAGGACTAAAAGTAGAACCTGACGCAGCAGAAAATAATTGGTGAGTTAACGCCAGGCTTCAAGACGGTCGAGTTGTTTTGTTTTTCCAGAGTGTCCTGTAATCCAGTTTGCTGTGGTGATGTCTCCACCGAGCACCCGTCTTGGCTAGCTTGGGGGATCGCTAACTAGCCTAGCATGCTACATGGCTATCCAAGCACTGAAAATACGTTTGGGATCTGACCAGGATTGTTGTGTATCCATGTGTGATGCGGGGTGTGAATATAATAAAGTATAAGCTCTATAGTACATAGCGGTATCGAGTGATCAACAGTTGTGCTTTTAGCGGAGCTCTCACACATGGCGTCGGTGGCTGGCTAACTGAAGCTTCGCCAGCTTTGATCCAACTTTTTTCTAAGACAAGTTTTGAGAGCGATTCAGAAATTAGCCTTCGTCAGTGGTTGGATCTCCGAGCTCTAATTCCAAAGTCCGTGGCGAAAATAATTATAAATCGAAATGTAAAATTTGCCAAAACAAACTAGATTTGGATTTTTCACTTTTCGCTCAGAGTAAACCAACAAATCAGCGCAAGCAAGTGAATATTGTATGTTAGCATATTTAGCCAGTCAACGACGGATACTTGTCGCAACTTTGCACTCAACTTGCTAGCGTTAGCGGTAAACGTTTCATTTGGGTTAGCTGATTCGCCCAGTGTAGTTATTAACGCGACTATAGGCACTTGTATGTTTGGGAGATTAAATCGACAACTATTTAAGAATTTGTAACATATATTTGACACAAGTCTTTTGAAATACGACCGATATATTAAACACAGAAGTATATCTTAGCTAAAGCTACTTCAGCTAATGCGCTATCAGTGACATCGGTTCAAGGAAATGCTGTGATTTGTGCGTGCATGTTTGTGTCCCAGATCAGCTGTTTTTTTAATTTCCTTTACCTGTCGCCTGTGCTGAGATCGTTAAGTTAAATTACAAGTCTTGTGAGTCATGAAGGTAGAACTTGGCATCCACAGACATTCTTTACGGTGTGGGCGCTGTCTGTTTACACGCTTCCTAACCAGTCGGCTAACACTGTTTGCAGGTAGGCAAGCGGGTCGTGTTTGTTAGAAGAGTGTATATATTTTATAGGATATAGTGGCGGATGCTTGTGTTTAGATGTGGTCTTTTTCTGAGCTCATGTATACGCGGAAGAAGAGCGCGGTTGGGCTTTGTCTATTGTCAGGGTGATCAGTCAGTCACAGTGGGTGACAGATGCATCATCACCTTCCTCCTCCCGTCCCTGACTTGGCATTGTCTCCGTCGCCTGGCCTGGGAGGACAAAAAGGCGGGGTGACAAAGCTGATCAGAGGGCGACTTCCCCTTCTGTCTTTTCCACGTTGCTTCCGGCATAATTCTCATCATTTCCCACGCAGACTTAGTCACTGTAGGGTATTAGGCATCTGCTAATGTTTTAGATTGTGGGTTAATCTTGATTTACAACTTTAATCTGTAGGTAGTTAAGGATTAAATACTTGGCTTGCGAACACTAGTAGATACCTAATAAGAAATAAACGGATAGCCTCAAAACCGTCTGGGTTACCCGATGTCCCTATTTGGGACACTCTTCCCTTTTTTTCTGAATACATGAAATACTCAGCCACACAGAAACTCGCTCACAACACAGGCAGCTGGTAGTGCAACCCTTATATCTCCAGATCAAGTTTGCCTTTGCTGCATGGGCCTGGCAAGGTAGACCTGTTCTCGGTGAACTGCCTCTCAAACCTCAATCGCAGTCCGTCTAGGCTTTGCCAAGACACACACACACAGGCACGCACACACACACAAACATGCATGCACAAGTTAACCTGTGTTACGTGTTATATGCCGCCACTAAATTTGTCTACACTCATATAGTAACAGCTGTCAAATTCAGTTAATGTATTTCCCTCCACTGATACATCTCTGTTCCTGGTGCCAGTGTCAGCAGTGTAAACATGACAGTATCAAATGGCATTGCTGTAATGTTTTTTTGTGTTGGCTGTAAGCCATTCCACATAACATAAATCTGATAACAGTGTAATACTGTAATTACTCAATTCACATGAACCCTATTATGTTCAAGGAATTTCACTGTAGGCCTAAATTTCTTGTTTTTGCATGTAACACTGCAGATGATGTGTTATAGGAGTTGCTGTAACGTGGTTACGGTTTTCCAAGGGCATCTATTTACAAGGTCATTTCTCTTTCTCTCATTTAAAACCCCTAGGTGATTTCGGATGAAGCCTCTTTGGCAACAAAAGATGTGTGGCCTGTTGCTATCACTGTCTCCATATCTAACTCTGATAGTAATGAATTCCTTTGTGAATTTGCCAGCTTAATCAAAGGCTAAGGCAAATGTGGCTTATATGTCAAAGTGTGGATAATGCTGGTGGGGAAAAGACTGCAGATAAAATTTGTTATTCTAAACTTAAACAGAGTTACATCCAGTATCACTACGAGGCAGATGGTATTACAAAATCTGTCCAAAGTAGAGACAGCTCTATTGTGTCATAGCATGCAATATGTCTCCATATCAGCCTCAAGGTTAAAGACTTAATTTTCAGACAACAAAATGTGCACTGTTTTGTTAATTTTTGTCAGTTAGACACACAGCTGAAGAGACAGGCAGCAAAATAGTTGTGTGAGTTCATCTGAAGGTGTAAGACGCATAGCCACGGCTACCTTCCTTATTCCAAATGGCATACTGGCAGTTGTGATATGAGTGATGACAGACTCAGTTATTGGGGCATAATGAATCTCCTCTGTCAAATGGATATTTCTACATACACACAAGTCTGGGTCCAGTTTGCCATTTATTCTGGAGGTTGAGTGATCTAAGTGAAGCTGTCTTGTGGTGGCGGTTGTTCCGGGGTGCGCGGGGGGGTGGAATGGACAAGACAGACTCTCCTCTCTTCTTCCCGTCTGCCTTGAGTGAATAGGTGATTATAACAGCAGATGTGTCATTAGGTCTGAGCTGTATTCATTCGGATGCAGGGTGAGGAGGAGGGTGGTGAGGGAACGTTGGGGTAGGTGTGGGGGGGTGCTCCACAGGAATCACATTTCACTGGCGATAAGTGAATTTACGGGATGTGCCAAGTTGTTTTCTTGCCCCCTTCCAAACATACACTCACACTCCCCCTTGTTTCCTCACCCCAGCTGGCCTTCCAGGGCATTACTAGGCAGGAAGCTGCCTGAAACAGATGCATGCATATGCACAAAAACACACAGCCTCTCGCTACTTCGGAAATTAGCAAAAAACATTTTGTGTTATTTGTAACACAAAGAAATCCACAGTGCAGGAATTCGATCACTTTTAACACTCATCCTTTGTTCACAAAAGCCTTTCATTTTTGGGGCATGTTGGTGCATGCTCAGTGCAGGGATAAGATAACCGAGTAGGAAGTGTTATCATGTGTCTTCCTAAATGTTAGACAGATGACCAGGGAAGAGAAATATCCCAGAAATCTACACATCTTTTTGTTACCACGAAGCACAAATTACATGAGATTTGATGTGGCTGAAACCTGCTTATGTGGTCCAGCCTGGACGACCCAGGCCATACTGTATGTGGGTGATGACAGTGTTTGCTCAACATATTTTCTCAGGTTAAATGTTGACCAGCCATTGTTCTAATTTAATAAGATGATCAAGCTCCTGCTGTGGCAGGTAATTACAAACTGTTACCATGTCATATCACAGTGACGTTGATTTTTATTTCCAAGGGGGCCGTATTAACACCACACAAAGCACTACTTGGTAAACTGAAGATGTACAGTATGGACGGTAAAATTTGAATTTCTTATCAGTACATGCTGAAGTGTCTTTGCTAATGAAACTTTGATGCGTAGGATTCCACACACTTTCCACACTGATGTGTGTGTCAGTGAGAAGGTGATTTAGTAGCCGGGCTGATGATTTGTTAGAAACAGGACAGAGGAGTCATCTGTCACTCCTCTAGTCATCAGACTGGAAATGGTTCGTCTCCCCTGCCACCCACTAAAGAGTGGAAACTCTTTAGTGGGTCTAAGAGATTTTTACTCACTCATTGCCCTGCTGGAAATTGCTTATAAGTGTGAGAATATGAAATGTTTTGTCTAGTTTCAAAAAGGCATCTTATCGTGACGCTGCGGAAATTGGGATGAAATATACAGTCTTGATTTGAATAACATTGAACCTCAGACTCTGCTTGGTGTTTTTGGTCTGCTTTGTACTTTACAGCTTAAAATTATTGTCTCAAATGTTTGTGAAAATTGATGCAATTTGGGTCATTTTATTATTTGGCATAATTTGTAATTAAGATTGAAAAACGTTTTGTTTCAGTATGAAATATTTTAGTTAAAGGTCAACACATAATCAATATTACAAACGTGTAGGTTTGAGAAGAAGGAAGTGTTGCTATAGAGCTGGTATATGCTGTTTCAGTTTGGGTGTAATGTGACATATTTCCTGCTTTCCCATATCGTTTACCTCTGCTGAAGGTCTTTTGTCTTCCCTGTCCTAGGTAATGGCGCGGTGATCTGTGCAGCCAGCGCTGTGCGTGTGGAGATGGTTTTAACAGTCAATCTGGAGGACTCAGGAACACTGTCCTGGCCAGGAGAAGCTTCATAAACAAACGCACAAAACATACACACCTGTATACAAGAAGATTTAAGGTACACACTCCACTGCCGCGCCGTAAGAAAAGACACAGACGCACGGACTCATAACACGTGTCACGTGCACAAACACACCCACACACACCCACTACTTTTGTGTGATAGCAGCCCTGCAAGTTGTTTTCTTTCTTCTCTCCTACGTGAGAGTGTACATCGTATTTTTCTCCTGTCTGTCCCACCACCACTGCCACCATGCCAAGCTCAACTATTCGCCGGCAGATGAAGAACATGGTGAACAACTACTCTGATGCAGAGAAAAAAGTGAGAGAGGCCACTTCAAATGACCCTTGGGGCCCGTCTTCTTCACTCATGTCTGAGATCGCAGACCTTACATATAACGTGGTGGCCTTCAGTGAAATCATGAGCATGATCTGGAGACGGCTCAATGACCACGGCAAGAATTGGCGTCATGTCTACAAAGCCCTGACCCTGCTCGACTACCTGATCAAGACAGGCTCAGAGCGAGTGGCGCTGCAGTGTAAAGAGAACATCTTCGCCATTCAAACCCTGAAGGACTTCCAGTACATAGACAGAGACGGAAAAGATCAGGGCATCAACGTCAGGGAGAAAAGCAAGCAGCTTGTGGTCCTACTCAAAGACGAGGACCGTCTCAAAGGAGAAAGGTAAAAAATTCAGATGTAAACAGACAACATTTTAAAATCTTTGTCAAACTGTGTTCATGCAAAGGTGAAGTCTTTATTTCTGAAACACTGTTCTTCAGCTCATGTTATATTAGTCTGTCTAACTCTGAACTTGCTAAGTCGCTCCTCATTAAAAGTTCATTCAGACTAAACTGTTAAACAATGACTAGTGTTTCCAGTTTGCTAGATTTTTTTCTATTTCTCAAACTCACACTTGTGGGGATGGTTATAAGAACGATTATAAGAATATGTGTTTGAGTTTAGATGACTGATCAGATGGTGTATTGTTTTTTTCTTGTCCCTATCAGGTCTCAGGCTTTAAAGACCAAAGAGCGCATGGCCCAGGTGTCCACAAGCAGCACTCAGATGGGTTTTGGCCGAGGCTCATCTCAACCCAACCTCTCCACTTCATACAGCGAAGAGTACGGAAGGTCGGAGGGATCACCTGCCTCCTACCATGGCTGTGAGTGATATCTCTCGTTACCTGAAATAATGAAAGCAAACATGGCTCATTTTCAGTGTAGTACATGTAATAAAACTACACTTCATTATTATTGTGTCCCACTTGGTCTATATTCAGCCTACATCCCAAACCTGCCCCTCCCCCTGTTCTGCAGTCTGCAGTTGGGCTGCATTCCTCAGATCTTTTTCTCTCTTTTTTGCTTCTGCACACATGCACCCATGCACAAAAGCAAGAGGAAGCAGAGTTCAACCCCAAAGTCTATCTTCAGCATGACAAAGGAATCTCAGTGTTTCACATCTGCAATTTCTCATGGTTCATTAATACACTCAACAAAACCTCACCACCGTGACTTGTGCTTTCTGTACCGAACACAGCTGACGGTATGAAATCGACTGGACAATCGGATACACATACAGTAGTGCTATCATAACTAATGTTTGATCTGCCTTTCAAAAAACGCATTGAAACCACAACACTGACACCACTGTACAGCCACAAGTGAAGGGAGAATTAGCTCAAACAATGTCGCATGTCATGGATTTTTCTTCACATCATATCAGTTCATTTAACTCAACCCTAAAATCAAATTCTCCATAGTTATTTATAAAACTAACCTTGTTATGTAGCACACAGGATGGGCTGTTAGTGACTGTGTACTACAGCTGGCCAGAAGTGGCACACGCAAGATTTTCCTCTGTGGGAAGTCTTTAATTCAAGTTCAGCAGAAATAAGAACAAGTACTTAATTTAATGATGTGTTATAGTGTCACATTTGGTGTGTAATAGTGTACAGAGTTTGTGACATGTCTAGGGAATTATAACCAACCTTGGGCAAACATTCAAGCTCTGTCATGTTAAAAGATGTGCCAAGAAAGCGAAGCATTGATAATTTATATGAACTAAAGGATCTAGTTGTCAAATATTTCTAATATCGGCTAAATCTGAAAAGAAACAGAAATTACATTCAGGAAATGGGGAGATGCAGAGTGGGAAAGAATGGAGAAGTTTAAACGAATGAACCTTGGCCTCTTTTCCTTTCACCTTCTGACCCTCAGCCCTTTGTACATAGCGCGATGACTGCATGTGTGTGTGTGTGCACGCCTATGGGTGTGAGTGTCTGTCTCAGAGCCTGTGTAAATTCACATCTTGCATGGTGCATGCGTTCATCTTATGGTCCTCATACGTATATGTCTTGTGTATTAGTGTGAGGCTCAGAGGCAGAAGCTCCAACAGCTGAGTCATCAGTTGGGAAAACTGAAGTAGAGAGCGACCAGTAAGAGCAAGGTTGGTCAGTCGCTGTGGGCGTTGCCAGGGGGATTTTTGGGATTCCAGTTGAACTTTCCGAGTATTGTTGTTAAGACAGGGTGTGAATGAATGACTGTGAAAGTGTGACTGTGACTGGCATTTATTTTATCTTGGGCATTAAAAGGACTTTAATATTGTGTAGCAATCTCATTTTGTTCAGTGGACGTTACTGGGGATTTTATTTCATCAGTGCTAATAAGAAATAAGGATTGCTCTTCAAAATCTCCAGTTAAATGAGATATGTTTGTTTACATATTCACATGTGGTCTAATCTGAGTCAAGCTTCCAGTCATTTCTCATTTGACCACCAAAGTGTGAGATGTTTGTTTTGTTTTTACCATTTATTCTTAATGTTGCATTTTCACATTGTATTCAAAACGTCCAGGAAATGATTAATACAAGTAATGCTGCAAATTGCATGTACTAGGTAAAACCACCACCCTGTCGAGGTTTACAACAGCCATCTAACCCTACACCTACGGACACAAGAGATACAGTGGGAATGTTAGCGGTCAACACTGCACATTTTTATCACCACATAAATCTGCTGCCGATGACACTGGTGGTCTTCACCCCCTTTCACTTTCTCCTAAACTCAGCTGTGTATTAATAGCTTTAATCATGGGTCTTAAATTAATTTGAAAATTTTGGGTTTTTTTCTGCCATTCAGTGAACGTAGTACCAGGATGGTGAGATAAAGAACTTCTGGATTAAACAGTAGTGGGAAATGACAGATGAATTATTTAGAAATTTTCGAAATGCATTTATCTGTCAGCAGGGAGAACGGTGAGGTATGTCAGGAACCCGTATATGGTCTTTTCCCACAGCGGTGGGCAAGAAAGCGTGTGTTTTCATTGGCTTTGGGTTTTGTTTTTTTGTCCCTTTTACTCAGTAGTATTAAGTGTTGCACTGTTTGTTATTGTGTGCCAGTTTAGACTGTCTTTAGGCTTTGTGAGGCTTTGTGCCATTTCTCATGGCAGTAAATGGAAATGCATCTTTCACGGAGGAAATTCACCACCTGTTGCAGGGAGCACACTTTGTGCCTACGTATGGATGCTTCTGCATTATGAATGGTAAAATTCCATCCAAATACATATACGGGGGTCCTCGTGTTACGACGGTTGCGAGATACGACGTTTTTGTGGTTACGACACATCTCCCGTGAACTTCCTTCTTTCGGCTTAGGCGGTTTGCCCCTTAAATACGTACAGACTTCGCACAGGAACTAGTTGGTGAGCGCTCTCTCTGTCTCTCAGCGTGCCTGCCGGCTCTCCAACACCTCCACAGCACAGCAAGGCTACTCTGCCTTGTGTTTACTTATGTGAAATGGCCGGCTGGCGGGGGACACAGATGGGTTCGGGATCGTGGCAATACCGTAGGTTTATTCACAACACAGGGTCTACATGGTTGATATCAGAAATCTAAAGGAAATGCTCATTACACTCGCGATATCAACCCCTACAGTGTGTCAAGAGGGGCAAAAAGGCAATTCACCATAATAAACTCTTATTTTAGCGTGGTATTATAGCGACATCTAGTGGCACAACTTATTATCTACATACGAATACATACATATGAATGTATGTTCCGACTAACGTCGAAATTCGGTTACGACACATTCTCAGGAACGGATCTCCGTCGTAACTTGAGGACCCCCTGTAACAGCATAAGTCCAGCAGTGGAGACTGTCTATGTGAAGGCTATGGTACAGCTGCGTTCACTATCTATTTGTGGCAGGCATGTCGAGGCCATGGCTTGAGTCCCACCAGCTAACCAAACACACCTGAACTCATGGTTCTTTGGGTCACATTCCCAGGAGACATACACCATATGGACAGAGTAAAGGAGGTCTAGACTTAAGTCAAGGAGGGAGGAGCGGAAACAAGGACCGAGGTCCGAGGAAGAGACTTTATTGATTTTGGACTGGGTACCTTGGCTGGTTTATGCCTGTTGTAATATGCTTAGTCTTTGAATCCTTTGATGTTCTGCATAATAGTGGTTAGTTTGGCGATTGTGAAACAAATCGACTTTTCAACCAATCTTCAAAGGCCAACTATCTCAACAGAAGCGGAGGTTAATCTATATCCAGCAGTGATATCTAGCAATATATTCTATTTGTACTGTTCCTTCACCTTGGAAACATATGCCGTGTCTAATTTCGTGTTGACTGGGTAAGCGGATGTTAGTCAAACTGCAAGTTAAATGTGTCATAGCATAACCACTCAGTAGTGTTTTCCTGTGTCATATGTATCAGTGTTGTCTGCACTCATTCATTTATTCAGTAGCTATCGAAATAATGTTAATTTATAAGCAAAGTTATGATGATGTAGGAGTGACGGTCAACAGGTCGATCCCATTCACACTGTATACCTTTTTTCCCCCAAAGTATGCATTCTAAAATGGATAAAACAGCCTTTCTTGTGAATCATGGTGCGACAAGTCTTAAACTGAGACCAAGAAAAACAGGTTAGTGTATTAAAATGTGCAGATTCACGACAGTCACACAAAATCATTAAGCTGAATGAATCTGTTGTACCAGGCTAACTGGCGGGATATAGTTACACACTCAAAATATCTTCTTTACATAACAGATGTAATCTAAATGTGACTTTCCACAGGAGGTTGTCAGAAATGCAATACGATATGGAATTACATCTTTTTCAACAATGGTTAAAAAAAACCCCAGCTAATTATAATAGATAATTTTTGTGCAATTTTAGTGCACATACAGCATGTGATGGAGACCTATGTGGCAGTAATGTTGACATATGTTCTGAATGTATTTTCCAGCCACATCCCCTAACATGGGCTCAGAGCTGGAGCAGGCCAGACCCCAGACCAGTGGAGAGGAGGAGCTACAGCTGCAACTGGCTCTGGCCATGAGCAGGGAGGCTGCTGAGCAGGTACACACATACGCTTGTCATTGTGTTTTCTTGTTGTGTGGCTTTGATTGTGGCTTTGATTGTAATTTGCATTTGAGTTTACATCATCAAATACATCAGTGGAAACCAGCTTAGTTTCATGTTTGAATATTTATATCGTCGATGCAGTGTATGAGTATTTATCTTTACTTCAGTTGTGCTGCACTCTGTGTAGTTTTTCTGCAAAAGCACATCAGTTTTCAAACTTGTATCATTGCCAAAGGTTCAACTTTTTATCTGCTTTATGCCAGTATATTTACTTTTGGAAAAAAAATGCTGTTTTGCTAACTGCGCTCTGGTTGTTTTAGGAGGAGCGTATACGCCGAGGAGACGATCTGAGATTACAGATGGCCTTAGAGGAAAGCAAAAAAGAAGGTCCAGGCTCAGCCAAACTTGCCAAGAAGAAGAAAGAGGTAAAATAGCAAGAAAACATTAAGACAGATTGATCCCAGTCATTCTGATAGTCTGGTCTAATAGCCAAACTCCTTATTCTGCCTGACTCAGTCTGATGAAGCCACTCAGTGGCAGTAGGCTGCCTGGTGTACTCACCATTATTCTGCCTGAGTAGCTGACTGACTGGCACACAGAGCTAAAGTGATCCAGAAGTGGGGCTCATGTTTTATCCCAACGCATAAGGACAAGATCATTGCCATTGTTTTCATCTTACCAACAGATGGCCCTCAGTAATCTTTTTTCACTACTGATCTATTGCCGCCTCCCTTATGTAGACCTTTCTTTTTTGTCTATATCCTTCCTCATTCCCCTTCCATGTCTCTTGATCTTTTTAAACCACATTCTCTGTCTCCTTCCAGCCACAGTCGTCTCTGATGGATCTGATGGATGTCCCAGAGCCTGGTGCCAGAGCTGATCCCTGGGGTGCTGGAGCTGGTGCTGGAGCTGGTGCTGGTGCTGGAGCTGGTGCTGCCGCTGCATCAGGGGATCCCTGGCAGCCTTATGGTATGCACACCCACAGGAAATAATCCTACTATAATATATCTGCATGTGGACTATTGCTGAGAATTATTTGTGTCAGGTGTCAGTTTTGTGTGCGTGTCTGTGACTGTCGGTCTGTCTGTGTCATCTTTTGCTCTCCACCTGCAGGGCCGAGCACTGTGACTCTTTGTTAAATAGGAATGCTGCCCCACTGGATTAGCAGCATTACTGCAAGGGGGTGGGAGGGATAAAAATCTTTTCTTTCACTTCTTGCTCCTGCTCTTTTCCTCTGTTCCTCCACGTCTCTGCTTTGTTTGATGCTTCACCTCACCTCCATCCACCCCCACACCTCTGATACAGTATTTTTCCTACTCTCCTCAGGGTCTGTGCCTAAACCAGCAGTCCCAGTTGACCCATGGGGTGCCACTCCTTCTGTCCCACCCATGAAGAGTAATGATCCATGGGCAGCGAACTCCATCCCTGCCTCTGACCCCTGGGGCTCTGCTGCTGCCCGCCCCAAGACATCCAACACAGGTGACCATCAGTTGGGCAGTTGTTTCTCTGAAATTAGTTGCAATGACTTTCACATAATTCACCACCACAAATGCCCGTCCACCAGAGATGTTATCATTCATGTCAGTTAGTCTGTGTTTCAGACTAAAGGGTTAAACAACTGCTCAACATTCACAGAAGATTGCGATTTTTCCATTTTCCTTATTTTAAGAAGAATATTAATTTTAATCTGTGGCTGGCTCATTGTCTGATGTTCAACAGCTCCATCAACAGCAGCGTATATATACAAAATGCTAGTGCACATCTGCATGGTTATTGTGGTTGTTTGTCCCTGTTAGATTGCCAAAATGGCCATACTCATTCATACCTGTGTTGTCTGTCTCCATATGTCTGCTTGTATGTGTGTGCGTCTGTCAACTTTCAGGTAACTTCGACCTGTTTAATGCATCCAACGGTACGTCCAAAGAGGACTTCTCAGAGTTTGACAGCCTGCGCTCCTCCTCCTCTGTCCCCACTGGTACTCACCCCTGTCTTCGTCTCTCTAATGACACTGTGTTTGTTTTGTTTCCCCTCTGTGTCTGAGAAGGTGCCTGTCTGCAGAGCCACACGTCTGCGGGGCACAGACACACACGTCTTGTCTTTGTATGTAAATGTTACCAGACTTGAGCAAAAACTGTGTTACAAGCATTGGAGTCATTCTTTTGTTTTAAATCGATGGATGACTTCACTGCAAAATGCGATCAAACGCCTCATTAATCATATTGAGTTACAGCTGTTTGCTCTGGTCTGGTCCCATATCACTGTGGTGTACTCTGCAGCTTTTATGTGTTTTATAGTACATGACACCTGGGCCTTCTAGTTAATGGAATCGATTTCAGATCCACACATGAATAATTTTGTCTGGTGCATCTAACCCAAAAACTGATGCACACTATGAATTAAATTCATTCACAGCTCCATTCAGTGTGGTTTGAGAAAGGGTTCCAGGGATTAGGTTGGCACAGGTCTGGGCCTTTTCTCCTGTGTGTTGCAGTCTCTGGGTGTGTGGGGGGGTGACATTCGGTGTCAGACTCTTGCTCCAGCTCAACACAAACACCTCTGATACAGTCAAGGACAAGGTGACAAGGAACACAAATACAGGCATTCAAATATTTTCCCAGGAAGTTTGCTCCCTGGAAGAAGTTGAAACTCAAGGCCACGTCCTCAGCCTGTGTGTGTGTGTGTGTGTCTTCAGAGGACCAAAACATCAGTGATGTTAAGGAATCAGCCGAACAGAAAGAGTTGTTTACTTTACCACTTTATTTGTATCTGACTGAAATCAACGGGCTTCATGAGGTGTTAATTCAAACTCTGCTGATTTTATCTTAAGCCTTTTTAATGCTGTGATATTTAACTTTCTGTTCTAATAAGACAGTTTTACAGGTTTGTGTTTGTGTGTTCGTACATTACTCTCTTTAGGCTTAGGAAACAGCCAGGCTGTCTGGCTCCGATGTCCTCATAAAAGCATCTTCTGATAATTTTATTGCATCTTATTATTGCAATATTATCTCACTGTAAATGTGAATGTAAGTGCTCACATGCCGCTGAGTGCCCATGTTTGTGTACTTGTTACAAGTTGGGACATTTTGAGGCTCATGTGACACTTTTCCCCTCATAAATCCAATTTCCACTCCTGCTCTCTTTTCCTAAGGTGATGGGGGCATAACATCCTCTATTCCCTCCCAAGCCAGTCTTGCTAGCAGCAGCAGCCTGGACCTCTTCGATCCCCTGCCCTCCTCCACATCATCGTCTGTCATCACAAATCCCACCAGGAAGACTCCGGAATCCTTCCTGGGCCCCAATGCAGCCCTGGTGAATCTGGACTCTCTGGTGACCAAACCAGCCCAGCCTGCGCCAGTAGTCAACCCATTCTTGGCTTCAACAGGTCGGTCAAGTAGAGAAAATGTCAGAATGTTGCTCTTGAAATTTGAAATATTCTTATATCTATAGACTGTGTGTTAAGTAAAAAAAATATTCGGAAAACAAGTTCAGTAAATACGTTTTTCAAACACAAGAGGTTACATGTAGTGATTAAATAACAGTTGGCGTGCAAGGGAATATAGTTATTAAAGTAAAAGCCATTGTGTAGGCATGAACACACACAAGCAGACACACCCATCTGCACAGCTGAATGTTGAATAAGTTACCCAGCCCTGTCTGTACTTGCTTTAAACTCTATGACAAAAGAGATTAGACGTGTTTAAACCATTATTAAAATGACAGGAACACATCATTGCTGCTCTTGTGTCCTAAGTAGGGTTTTTTGTTCAGCTATCCTAAATACTACATATATTGGATTACCAGGAAGTGAAGTGCCTGACTCAGCATGCAGTCTATACTGTGCTGTTCTGCTGTTTGCTCAGTAACATTTTCTCGCTTCCTTTGTCTCTAAACCTGTCGTCATTCAGGAGGCTCGGCTCCAGCTGCAGCAGCTCCTGCCAACCCCTTCCAAGTGACTCAGCCGGCACCACCCACCCTCAACCAGATGCGGGCCAGCCCCATGCCCGTGGGTTTTGGTGCCATGCCTGAGCCAATGACCCTCTCCTCCATGCCCGCCCAGCCAATCACTGTGGTTCCCATGCCAGGGATGACTCCCATGGGCCGTGTCATGCCCGGAATGGGGGTCAGCGCTGTTGGAGGCGTGGGAATGAGTGCGGGGATTCCTGCCTCCATGTCCATGCCACAGCCTTTGATGAGCATGCCCCCCCAGGCTGGTACGCAGCCCGCAGGAACCACCAACCCCTTCCTTTTGTGAGGGGGTGACAGGGGGACAACCTGCCCCAGAGTTACCCCTCCTTTCTTTTCACCCTTTCTTACCCTTGCTTCCACTTTGCTCTTTAAGAAGCTTCAAAACGAACAAGGAGAGGTCTTACCCCATTTATCCCTTTATAACCAAGTCCTACCCGGTCATAGTCTCAACCTGACCTCCTTCCTCACACTCATTCTCCTCGGTCTCTTTCTCTCTGTGCTAAAAGCTGCCTAGTCCCGTGTGTTTCATGCTGACCTGACAACAACGTTTGTGACCATGAAAAGTTTGCAGACTTACAGAGGAGCAGCGACATTTACGATTTTTTCCACAAAGGCACGACAGGATATAATCTCTCACCCCTGCCCTCCCCTCGTTCATTCGCCTTCCGTCCCTTACCTTTTCCCTGAGGACTGCTCCCTCCCTCCCTCCCTCTGTAGTGATCCGATGGGAGAGTATGACTGTACTAATGCCAGGATCTGATCTCTTCACGAAAGTTAATCTTTTATAAGCCCTGTCAGCTGGTGTGTGTGTTCGTGTTTGTATGTGTTTACACATCTCGTACTTTTACACTGTGTATATTCCAGTGGGTTTTACGTGCTCACTGAAGTAAGGATGAAAGATGGGCAGATGTGTTTATACTATGTGTGTGTGTGTCTGTGTTACGAAGCAGGGATTTTGCACAATTTTTATTTCTTTAGTTTTCTTTCTGCGACTGTTGAGCTCACCATAACACCTTAGCTTAGGGAGGGAGGCTTGCACCTAAAATGGCCGAGATGACACACACATACTGCCTCGGCTCTCGGTACCACTCAGTCACAGCTCTCCTCTGGTCACGTCTCGTCAACTTGGACCTTTTTCTTGACCTTCTCATAAACTTTGACCTCCAGGGGTCATGGGATTAACAATAAACACTTATCAAAAGAGATGAACCCCTCGTCTGAGGGGATTAAAAGTTGTGTTAATGCAATTTGTGTTTGTACGTGTGTGATTATGCTCAACATTAATGCTGAGATACTAACAGCCACATGGTGATGTATTTATCACCTGTGTGTGTGCGTGTGTGTGTGTGTGTGTTTAGAGAAAAGATAGGAACTGTGATTGAGTCAGTATTTTGCTACCTGAATGTGGAGTGAATGCAGGGGGGCTCACAGTTCTTTTCCCTTTCAGTTTGTTTTTAGGGTTAAAGGGAAGAAGTTGGGTGTGTGAGTGCTCTGTTTGAGAGATACTTTTAGCTTCTAAATTTACTTTCCTTTTTTAAAATTTCCTCTCAAAAAAGTGGAAACTGACTTAAATTTGCTGAAGATGGTTTCTGAGTGTAAATCAAAACAAAGGCTGGTGTAGACATCTGCAGCCTTAAGGGTGTGGGTGTGTGTTGTGCGTGTATGTATGTATGAACTTGTATATGTTGTGTGTTTGTGTGTACAGCAATGAATCAGTAGGCCAAGAAGACTCCTGGTTTAAATTTGGTGTCAGCCAGTTGTCATTGTGAAGACACTTAACCTCTGAGTGGATTTACTGTGGCTAATCCATCTACAAGAACTTTATCTGGTGGACACACACACACACACACACACACAGACACACACACAGACAGGGGTTGCTCCAGGAATTGATGTATTGATAGCACAGGGAATCCTGTGGCACACGACAGTGAGACATGTCTTGTAAAGAAGCAGTTTTTAGTTTTGCGGGTTATTTTTTGTTGTTATGTTCTCATTAGATGTAAATCCATAGCCAAGCCTTTCTGAGTTTCAGAGCTGTGTACTAGCTATGCCATGTGTCATCTTAACTTTTATCATTTGTTTCTCTTCTGTCACGCTAGTTTTTTCTTTCACCCAATGGGTAGGCTAAGTAATTCTCTTCTCTTAGAAGCACAACTGTTACCAAAGTCCTAGCGACTGTGATCTCTGAGGATGTCATGTACTTTGAGTTGTTTGAACAGTAGGGTCACACTTCACTGACTTTTTTCTGTTTAGGATGCTCGTGATGTCAGAGACTCCATTATTATTATTTTTTTTATATATCAGAGTTTGTGTAAGAAAGTGTTACTGTTTGCTGAATACCTGCACATTTCTTGACAGCAAACTAATCATCTGTCTCATCTGGCGGTTTGGAAAATGGGTTGATGAAACAGCAAAAGATGATAAATTGCGCCTGGTGTGTAGACTGTTCTTCCCTTTAGGTCACTGTACTCTCTTCAGTTCTGTTATCACTGCCAATATTTTTACTGTGGAAGGGGTGTTTTTTTAATTCCTTCTCTCTTAGTGTGGGTTGGCGCCCTCTCCTTGTCTGCTGTGGCATGATAGTTATACAGCAGCGCCCTGGATGTTTCCACTAAAGGCAGACCTTCATTTCTCAGGCTAAAGGAGGGGCAGCTCCAAGAGTTTGTTTTATTTTTGGTGATGATGCTGAGGGTTGTGATGATTTTTATGCTTGGGGGCCTGAATGAATGGATGTATCTATTAACTTGCAGACCAGCAAACGTTTTTAATCAAGACTAAATATATGCAAAAATTGGAGCTGGAATAGTGTAAACGACGAGACCTAACGCTCAATGTGTTTAGCAAAGTTAGATTTTGCTAATAATGTCTTGTATAATGAAATGCTATCAGCTAAGACATGCCACTATATCACTGGCCTTGATTTCACTGCAGCCTGACTTTTAACTTCACTCCAGTGATTGTAGAACATTGATTCATTGAAAGGAAGACGAAAAAGAACAAATTTCAGCACTCCCACACTAACAGGTGACACTGCAGTTCAACACTTGATCTCTGGCAACAGTTTCACAGTTATAACTACGGTGCAGTGAAAATGTGGCCTATGTGTAGCTCCTCTGTGTGTTACTATGTATTCACTATGCTTTTATTAAGAGGACTAACTGACTTCATGGACTGTCTGTCTTTGTATACATAAACATCCACCTTTATTGTTTTCCATGTCTGTCTATTTACTCTTCTCATAGTACTGGGAGCAGGCTGCTTTTTTTTTTATTGGATACGTGCTCAACCTGTTGGCATTATAACTGTATAATATAATTTATCATTTGTACTATTGTAACATACTGTTCTCCCGTATACCTTATTATTCTGTGTAATGGGTTTTGTAGGAAAAGTCACCGTGATATTTTAACGGCATCTAAACAAAGGAACGCAGCCGGCCACACCGTGTTGGATGAGGACAACTGTAGCTGCATTGGTTCAAAATAAAACGTGTATCACTTCAGCTCTGTAACGTCAGTGTCAGTGTCCTGTTTTTTTCCGCTTCTAACCACATGTTCAAACATGTTCACCAGTTCCGAGGGAAAGAATGATGGAAACCAACTTGTGATGTATGCACCTAACAAATATAAACAAAAGAAATTGTATACATTTTTAGCCCACATTTATTTAAAAGAAGTAAAAAATACAATAAAACAAATGAAAATATTTCAAATTCTTCAGCAATTGTAATACAGTTGAGTTCAGATTAAAGTTATTAATGCCCTTTATGTAATTACATGTACAGTTGCTCTTCTGTTGACCAACCGGATGTGTTAGACAGGTTGTTTGCAGGGGCTAATGGCCCTGTGTCATAACCCAGCTTCTTCATGTCTTTAGTCATGATGTGAAAGGAGACCATGACAAGTCCTTGGGAACGAACCCGCGTCACTGTAACACAAAAATCATCAGATACATAAAATTATATCAACTGCTTGAAACACAATTTAATGGAAATATACAGTAAATGTGTCAAATAATAAACTAGTGTCTGTAGATCCTGCTCACACCACAGTGTGTCCGTTACTGAGAAGTTGTGCACAGCTACCTACCATGTTACCTCTTCACAAAACCTAAGGAACATACAAATGCATCACCAACCTTCTCGCCCTTCACCCTGAGCCACCACCTTAGGGTCTGTGTACTCAGGCCGCCTTCCCAACAGCCAGCTTAACAAGACAAGAAAGACCAGGTTACATCTTTATAGAGACGGTGACAATACACCTGCAAGTAAGCTGTCAATTTCCGGAACTTGCTTTTTTAAAATCTCATCTATGTCTGTCACAAATAACATGTAAATTTACATCAAAAAGGGACACAACCACACTTTCCAATGTAGAAATGAATCTGTACATCTCTTAACAGGCACCTTTGTTGTTGGAAGTAGAAAGGAACCTTTGTTTATTTCTTTTTCCATGCTTGGAAACAATACATGTTGATGTGGGGTTTTTCTCACAACAGAGACCTCTGCTTCATCGTCAGTGAGGAGCAGTAAATATTTGATAGCACTGCTGCCTCACCCAGCAGGCATGACTCATACCACAGCTGCTGAGAGAGAGCGAGGACTGAACACAGTGACACACATCTCACCTTGTGAATTTCTGAAGTCTCCACGTGGGCTCAGGAACAAACATGGGGATATTTCGTTTATGTCTAGCAAGTCATAACAAAAAAAAATTCAATGAACCAATCAAATCGAGCAAATTAACATGCTACGTTACCATTGTTAAAAAGACAATATTCACAAGCTTCAGGCGGAAATATTAACAAAGTAGGCACTAAAACCAAAGGTGCTGCTACTATTGAAATTGATGATGGAGTAAAGCATCATTTTATAAAAGAAAAAAGCAGGTTATCAGGGTAATACTGACTGTCCAGGTGTGAAGGGGATGTGTGTTGCTCCGTAGCCCCGCACGACATCATTTCCAAACACATCTGGACCATACACACTTACCACAAGCTGAGGCCCTGTGCAATTAAAAGAACCAATAAATACTCAAATACTCAGCATTGGTGATGTATTATTGATGACTGTATATAGCCCAAATTCCTTTACTGAGACCCCAGTGACATGTATCAGCTCCATGTGTGCGTGTGAATGATGCTTACATCCAGATGGGTTTGTGCTCTTAAAGGTGGTTTCCAGGGGAAAGTTCCATATTAATTTATGTGAAGACTGACTGCTCTTACAGGTGATCTGAGTGATGCCTTCTTCCAGCCCCTACAGAGAAATAAACAGACTTTTGAGTAGGATGATATTTAATGCTGTCTTCTGTAATTGTATCTTGCTTGTAAGATCTAGATATTATTTTGAAATAGAAGTAAGAGTTTATTTACATCAGGTTGGCCTCAAAGAAAAATGGTATTGAAAACCATAATTTGGTTTAATTAAATGGTCTGTAATTATTTTTTTTAAACATGAACACCCGACCACCAGCTGTGCTGCCATGCTTGTAATGAGAGTTAATGCACTCAGCCCAAAGCTTTGAAAACAATGAGAAACTGATAATCATCACTGAATATTCCTGTCATCCAAAGCTGCAAAGCGTAAATTAACGAATCTTATCACTGATTTACTGTTTCTCACTGAAACCATCTACATAAATCTACTCTGCCAATATAAATGTTCACATTCCCCGAAAATTTCTTTTTGCATTTATTCTTTAAAAGTTACTTAAGTTGTAAGTTCAGTGCATAAATGATGCTACACTTATTATTATCTTATTAGAAATATTCATGATTTCATTTCACCGACTACTCACCGAGGTGGGAGCCCAGTCGTGACCGTAGACGAAACAGTATTTACAATAAAGGTTGTCATACTCTGGAAACTGAAAACAACAGCAAACATTGAGCTTCCTATGTGTATTATAACACACAACCAAAACACATAAGCATGCTAGGAGACTACATGCTAACCAAAATTAGCTGCTAGGCTAGGCTAACAACAGGAAACCACTCACATTGGCACCCTCTATTTGACCGTTCACCGTTAGAAGAAACACTGAGGGGTTGCTTGTGGCCATAACAAATTAGTTAAGTTAAATTAAAATTATTTATATTTAAAGAATAATTCAACTCCGTTTAAAATAAGCTTAGTGTTGATCATTGGGCTGAGCCCAGCCCGTTGCTACGGCGACGCTGTCTCCCCCTTACGGATGCCGGCTAGGTCCAAACTGTACGGACATGCGGAAGAGAAGCTGGATTGATTCAACCATATACATGTCTAAGGATTCAACCATCCACAAGGTGGCGGCAGCGTTTCAACTACACGGATATGACTGAGTGCACGTGATGAAAATTACCCTGACGCCAAAAAGGTCCTCACCGGCGCCGGAAACGGATTAATAATTTAGTCAAAACAATACGGACTTTGTCACAAAGACAACGACTGTGTTCTTTAAGAAACAATTTACATTTCAGCCGAGCGACGAGATGTGGCACAAACTTGACAAACGTAGTAAGTGGACACTGAGTTGAGCAGTTTTACACCAACAAAAGTTTGTTTGTTTATCCAGGTATGGGAAGCAGTTGTACTCGGTAAACACGGGATAGCAAACAGAGATATTTTTCTTAAAGTAAACCTGTCGATTAAAAAACAAACAAAATACACATTTTTAAGGAGATAATTCTGTCCACCATTACCACCACTCCTCTGCTCCAACAGTGACGATTCCCATAAAAAAAAAGCTGTTTGACATCATTTACATGTCTGAGTGACATGCTGTGTTGTAGCAAACAGTAATTAGAGAGGGCTACATATGATTATCCCACAACACCCTATCGCTGTGACAAGGGTGGCCTATTATAAAGAACTTTGCACTCAACATAACATATACTTTAGGGTAATTATTGGGCCACATATCCATTAGCTGCATTTGTTCTCATAATTATCTGTATTGTCGTTTTCAGTGTTGAAAATCAGCGCTTTCTATCAGCTCTGTCACAGAAGTCATTCGTTTGGCTCTCGATCAGCCCACTCCCCCCATCACCTCTCCCTCTGTGTGTCTGTTCATCATCTGCCCCTCCACCCCACCCAAGTCTCTGACCTTTATTACAGTCACTCTCTTTCCATCCTCCATCCTTTCACCGGCATGTTCATCAGCTCCCCTCAAAGCTAATGTTGCGTTTTCTCTGTCTTTTTTATCGTTCTTCCCCCATAATGAACACAGTGAAGTGAAGGATACAATAATGTGGCCTAAGTGGTCAGACAACCGTAATCCATTCAAGTAAATTGCAGTAAGATGACACGAGCATTTATGCAGCTATAGACAAATGATCCCCTTCTTCCTGTTTTCATATGAACTTCCTCCTCTTCTCACTCACTGTGTTTACATGTGCAGTAGTGGTCTGACAGTAATTGGGTTTTCAGAGTCTCCTGGTTACGTTATGCACACGCAGACAGCTTAGCTTGGTGTTCTACGAGAATGTAGCACGATCAAAAGTATAATTAGGACCAAAATCAGGATACGAATGCACATGTAAATACACTTAGTGACTGCATTACTTCTGTCTCTAACTCGTAAAGTCCTGCTTTTCTCCTCGACTTCCAATCAGCATGTTTCTGTCCAACTACCCCACAGCCGACCGCTTTTCATCTCCCTATCTGTCCTTTTCCTCCTCATCCCTCCACTTCACTGCCCCTCCTTCCTCCCCACCTGCTAAATTTGTGTCTCTTTGTGTTTGTCCACCTCCTGCAATCCCACTGTCCTTTCGTCATCTTCCACCATCTCCTGATTGCTTTTTCTCCTCTTGCCAGTATCTCCCTTCTGTCTCCCCCACTGTCCAGCATATGTTCTCTCCTTATTGTCTTCCTCCATACAACTGCCTCATCGCCTCTTCCTCATCTGAATCTGTAACATTAATTCTTGTTCTCCAGCCCACATTTCTCATTCATCTCATTTTCTCTCTGTGTGCTTTTTCAGCAGCTGCAGCAAATACAAAAATAATAAAATAACAATCATAATTAAAAATGTTTGTTTAAATAAAAACTTTGTCGGGTATAACTAAAAGCACAACATTAGGGCAAGATTATACAGCAAGAGTGCAGAGTTGATGGATTATATCAAATAAAATAGTTAAAAGATTTAAAGGGGTTCAGAAGAATGTTTTTAAGGAGTGGTTTCAGAGAAGATAAGTAAGAAATGTTAGTAAGTATAATTGTAAAAGCTGTGAAATAAATGTTTCTCTTCAGTTTCTACAACCTGCATGTTCGCATTTCAAAACATAAACCCACAAATAAGGTCTTTATTTATTTCAAATAGCTGTGACAGGCAATAACACATCATAAGGTTGTAATCTCATGGAACATGGAAACACACATTTCACTCTTCATGCCTGGTGCATTCCCTAAGTGATTGTAAGTGATATGACACATTTCACTTTTGTATTCCTGATGGAGATTTTTTTATGTTACAGAGCACATAATGGTCTCATGCCTGGAGGCTGCGGCACCTTGGAGAAAACGTCTTGGTGAAGTGCCCTTCACAGGTATCTACTGGGTGAGTTTTTATTCATCCAGAACACAAATGGGGAAAAAAAATGTATACTGAGAAACATTGATTTCCCATTCTTGCTTAAACATACATAAACAATATAGCTACGCATATGGTCTTTGTTTAGTAGGATGTTTTCACATAACATCATGCATGACAGTAATATTTTAACATAATATGACAGTGAGTTATATTTATCACCTGTTTACAAACACACGCACGCACGCACACACACACACACACATACACAGAGAGAGAGAGAGAGAGAGAGAGAGAGAGAGAACAGGCCTAGTGGAGTAAGAGTTGCTGATGGAGGTTAATGTCTCAGACCGTGTGTGACTGATGGCCCCTGACCAAGGCCTGGTCACTTCATCTGCCACCCAAGCAAAATGCATAGGAGGAGAAAATAAACATGTGCATTGGGAGGGAATGGGAGAACGTGTTTCTAATGGTTTGACCCGCTGGTCACCCTCAGCATGTTTTTCAGTTTGTTGGCATTTTATATAGCAAAAATGGACTGGTTATGGGATAGTAAATGTAAATGTAAATGTTTGTCGCCATGCTAAAAAGGAGGTGATACTATTTGTATGGGTTGAGTAGATGTATTTTTTAATTTTATTTTTAGATGAGCTGCCCTGACTCAACTACTCCCAATAGTGTGTTTGCTGGGCCCTTCACATTCTGTGTAATGTAATGAGCTGCTCCATCTGTCTGGATCCTCATCAGATCAGCCTCTCGCTCTCGCTCTCGCTCCCTCTCTCTCTCTCTCTCTCCGTCCCCCTCTCTCCCTGTCCCTCTCCCTCCTTCCCTCTATCTCGTTTCTCACTAAACTGTTGGCAGAAGTTTATTGTCTTGGTCGCCTTCTTGTCTCCCAAACTTGGACTGTTTTGTAGTCTGGTTGAATTCTGGTTTGGTGTGTGTGTGTGTGTGTGTGTGTGTGTATGTGGTCCATTTTTTGCCCAGGCTGAATCTTTCATTCCCTCTGGCACCAAACCTCCTCACCATATTTTTGAACACCTCCCTCCTCCACCAGCTACCACCCCCGCCCATCTCCCCGCCTCCCCCTATGATATGTCTCTCTGCCTCAGACTCAGAGTCCTCTCAGCTCCCACGGACCCATCGGTCCAGAATTAGACTGACCTGTTCAGGCCAAAAGCGTCTTTTCAGCCACTGTAAATATTAGAGCAGGTTTCCTGGTAAAGAACATACTTCATTCACATTCATATTAGCAACTATTTCCTATTTTCCTGCCAGCAGGCGTCTAGCTTAGCTTAATTAGAGTTGAACAAAACGCACTGATTAACATATGCTGTCTTTTCTATTTCATCTATAGCAATACTGAAGGTGTTCTCTGACACTCTGCTCTGCATGCATCCTCGATTGTGTTTATTATAATAAGTTATCTGTGTATGAGTGAACCAGGTGAACTCAATATGCATTTAGGTAACTGTAAAACGAGGGGCTCAGTGGATACACAAATGGTGAGAGACGCCATTAAATTTCCAGGCAGCTTCAACCTTGTCTTTTCTTCCCCGAGAGCCTGCTCTGCCCGCAGGCGACCACCCTGCTCTGTAACCCCCACGTCCTTCACTAAGGAGCGAGAGGAAGGGAAGGAAGCAAGGTGGCAGCTACAAGGGGAAAGTTACAGGGCCAAAAATAAAGAGACACATATTGCTAAGGGGGAAAAACAGCTGTTTTAAGCAATTGTTAAGTAACATGCAACGAGGGAGAGGAGGAAAATCAACCGGCTGATGAGGGTGAATTGGGAAAGGAGAGATTGATTTGAAGAACTCAGAAGGGAGGTTATTTAGATATTCATCACTGGAGTGAGTCTTGGAGGTCGGCCTGATCTACCCAGCTCCCCAGTGGTGGAGTTATAAGTAATGACCCTGTTGGCTGTGGTCGGAGATGCAGTGAGAGTTTTATGTTCTCCAGCCGGTCGGATAGTAGCAGTTTCTGTGCTTCACATTGTTTGATTCGTTCAGTTTCATCTCGCTGACTTTTACGGTATGTTTATTTTGTCTAACAGGTGACGCTACTTGTTCAGTTCACATGCTTTTTCTACATAGGTTTTCCGTTTTTTGTTTTTTGGGCGTCCTATGGATATTCTGGAATGTAGGGAACCTAGAAAATCAGTATATAAATCAAAATGCAACATAGATTAAGGATTTGTCTCACAGTCACAATTCTCCGTAGTTTGGTTAGTTCCTGTTTGTATATTCAGTGGAATAGTAACATCCTCACATCAGTTTGATTTGCATTGTATATTATACTGTATATAAGATGTGGCATTCTCTCAGCAGCTCTGTAGACAGTGTTGTAAAGGAGCTCACACAGAAAGCCCCAGTATCCAGCCTTGTTTCTGATACGTGACTGACTGCAGTCAGAGTGGGAGCAGGTCGGAGAGGTGCTGTGAGCTGCTCGTACATTTCACCCAGATGAGGGGGATTATTTGTAGGCTAATCTCCCACATCTGTTCCAACACCTGGCGTTTGTGAAACAGGGCTGAATTAGCTTGTTGAACAGAGGTCCACCTGACAGAGCAGACACAAAGATAATGTACACAATGTAATATATGTTGACGAGTACACAACATGGAAATAGAGCATGCGTATAAAGTACTGTATATAAATTTTGTAAGCGGTTGAATGTAATTTCCCAAAACAGGCCAGTTTCCGAAAAGCCTCCTTCTATCCTCTCATTCCCATTTTGATGTGATGAAACAGTGAAAGCTCACAACAAATGATATGATTTATACTGCATCAGCTCAGAGAACCATTTGCAGTCTCTCAGATGGAAGATCAGTATCTCACTGGGGGAAGACAGGAGATAATTTCATTAATAGCAAAATATATGTGACAGATCCTAAAATTGTTACTGACTGCTGGTGGCTTCACAATAATGTCACGTGTGGCAGCATTTTCATTGAGAAACCTTTAGTGTCCAAGTGCTGTGCATCATGAGAATAAACTCTGTCCCTGTAACCGTCAACATAAGCAGCTTTGGAAAATGGATGGTTGATAAATGGCCTGAAATCTTATCTCCTGCAGATGGAGAAAGGCGGAGAATCTCCTCAGCTGCGTGTTCCCAGCTGGTCGACATGATCTATAAAGGTTTACTTGCTATCTCTGGGAAGTCCTTGGATTATTGCTTTTGACAGTTCAAACAGCCAAGGACCATAAGGACATTTTATAATAGCGCGTGCATCATACAGTGTGGACACAGACTAATGGCTCAGAGCATGGTCCTGTGCTCTAAGACAATAATCCTTCATGGATACACTGCTAAACTAATACAAGAGTGGTTTCAGATGACTTCAGGTGCTTCCTCTGTCATCTGATCTAAACTTCACTGAGCTCTAATTGGGACTGATGGAGCCCAGAGTGCCTTTGTTACGTAATTTTTCTGTTCCACTGTGCTGCAGCTTGATCTGATTTACAGTGCAACCTGTTTAAGGAGCCATTTATATTTTTATAGTATACAGATAGATATGGGTATGGCGCCATAATGCCATTGAACATATTTATATTGAACATGTTAGCCTCAGTATTTATTAGGGGTGCAGATTGTTGTCAGAGGAAATAACTGATCTGTGTCTGCCAGTGTGACAAGTCACAGAGAGCAAACGTAGTACATGTTACATACTCCTAGAATAATTATTATATTATATTATTGTTTTTTATGAGCATCACGGCACATTAAAATTGACTCATTGACACATGCCCTGTCCACATGTGGCCTGTCAGAGCTGGATGAGACACCGCTTCCACCCAGTCCATTAATGGACGACCCTCATTACTGAAGAGGGCCAGTCCCTAAGCAGGAGAACAGTGCCCCCCCCCCAATGGCTCCAACCAAAATGAAAGCATTTCATTGTGCTTCTGTATTTAATACATCTTACAACAGAAAGCAATTGGAGCATTTTTATAGCTTTTATAAGCTATAAACATAAGCATGTATAGACTGATTTATGTTTATTTTTTATTTGCTGTGGACTAAACATTACACTGTCTGAAAAGCGTAACATGGAGTAATAATTCATCAAAGAAACACCATAATTTAATGTAATAATAATAATAATAATAACAATAACAAAAACAATAATCTTCATTGTCATTATATAATGAATTGAATGAACACATGTGGTTGTAAGCAGATCTACCTGTGACCTAATGACAGCCCAGTGACACTAAAGGCGCTTTTCCACTGGGGTCACCTCAGCACAGCACCGTACTACTCTACACGGTACGCTTGGTTTTCCATTTCAATGTGGTAGTGTCGCTACGTGGGCGGAGTCGTGGCTGGAGTCGTCACAGGGGTGGGTGACACCACACTCATGATCCCCCAGACCACCACCGGACCAATCCTGCCAAGCAGCCTGCTGACGTCAGTTTTTGGCTCGACTTAGCATGCTTGGAACCACATGAGTGGTCCCAAGGTTGGAACCGTTTTCAGGCACTGGGACCTAGTGGAAAAATGTTCATCGTTGTAATTCTCGAATACAATATTTGAAACTTGAAAATTTCTCTCTGCTTCCAGAAGACTTGTCCATGTTTATGTGAGTACGCTCCAGTAAACCTGCCATCACGCGGCAACTTTGCGATTGTGGATGGCAGGCTGTGTGAATCCATGTCAAAATATCCATGAAGTTTATTTACAGCACATGCCCCTAATAAGTCATCCAGCTTTACATCCAGTGCCTGTGCCTTGTTCTTTGCACGGTCTGTGTACACAATGAACCATCACAGGGAGATGATTGATTGTGTATCACATGTTTAACGGTGCATAAAAGTCTTTACACAGTCTTTAATGGTGTAAGTAAAGCTGATTAAGGCATGTGCTGCATAGCCTCCATCCATCTTTTGCTATCATCATTATCATTCTATTACAAGACAAGACACTCACATACAGTCTCAAATCCAATGAACCTCTGTCTTGTCTTGTCCTTGATTAGAACAACTATTTAATTGGGTTAAAACACACACACACACACACACACACACACACACACACACACAAAAACAATACTTGCTGACTGGACAACTTCATCTCACCTCTAAGTGATGTTTCCTTTTACTGACATTTTCCATTTCCAAGACGGGATGACAGCACTCGCCATGAAAACACACACACACCCATCAACTACGCCAGCCCCCTCGACACACACATGAACGCATGCACACACAAACACACTCCATACATAACATATGGCACAGCTGCTTTACTATATTATCAGTGTTGCTTTTAGCATACATCAATAGCAGCTTTTCCATGACAGGTGAAAACATGACATAACAATGATTTCCATCTGCTCTGTGTAGAGTGTGTTTGCCTTTGTCACTGGCGGGTATCACATCGATTGAACTGGCAAAGCGTCTGCATCTTTTAGTTTACAGAGAACAACTGGCCTCGACAAAACTGTAATCGATGAATGAAATGACTCAGGTACGTGGAGCTGCTGTGACTCAGTCTCTGCGGTCGGGTTGTGAGTGCATGATGAAAAAATGGGTAAAAGAAAGGAGGTCAGGTAAAAGTGTCATCGATTTATGGCTGGCCTCTCAGGAATGAAGAAGCCATTCTTTTATGAAAGCACATTAGTAATGTATGCATATTTGTATGCATGTGTGTGGAGAAGAGCAGAGAGAAGGAGGGCGGGGGGATAGAGCATCATCATTAATATGGCTCCTCCATTAGCGTGAGTGCTTCCGTGACAACATAATGGCCGTCACCCAGACAACAGGGTCACTGTAGTTGTGAACACGCCTGGCAACCGCTGATGTCAGTGTAGAAAAGTGGGTCCTGAAGTCCCATTTGGCTGCAGCAAATGTGCACATACACATACTCAGCTGAGGCGGGTCAACGCTTGGGGATTTGAAAGGTTTTTGAACTGATCAATAATGAAAGAAGGGATGATGGGAAATGAAAGAAATAGCTGGAATGAGTGAGTGAACGGGGAGGACAGGAAACGAAGGAAGGAAACAGCCAGTGACTGAGAATGAGAGAGGCAGGCAGTGATGGAGAGCCCTCCCCAGAGAGCTGTTTCCAAACTGTTACAATGGAGTTATGCGTTGCCATTTTCCCAAAAAAGATTCTCTGAACTGATGGACTCGGAAGTGCTTAAGAATCAAATGGATTCTCGTGTAACAGGAAAAAGGCAGTTAAGAAAGTTATGCTAAAGTAGTAAAGAAAGGTTTGAACTGTTGAGTTGATTGTTGAGTGAATTTTGAATGCGGCATCTGGCCAGATGTTTTGTACAGAAATGTAGGTAAAAAACAACTTTGCACTATGGACTTTTTTTGTGTAGTAGTAGTTTTTGTGTAATATTATTCTCCAAAATCATTGTAATGCAAAGCATTCTGTGCTTTTATAATGGGAGAATTTCCAAACCTGTAAAGCTAATCCAAGGCAAATGGATCCTCCCTGTTTTTTTTTACACGATGTAAAAAGAAGTTTCATTTATCTCACTTGTTGTTTTTCTCTGACTTTGCCTCAGTTTGTGCTATCGATTGATTTTTGTGTTTACCTCTCATGCAAGGATACCCTCCCCTAATTAGCAAAAAAAGGTCAGTTTGTTGTTTTGTTGAAAAGTCACGACATATTGACTTTGGTCTTTTTGTCTGTTTTTCATGAGTGGACCGATAATGAAATATGAATCGTACATTTTATTAAGCTGAAAATGTTTTAGCCACTAGCTCAAAGGATGGCAGTGTGTGCGATGGCCTGTTGTTAAATCTTAACAAGCAACATGCTTAACTAAGAGCATGATTAAGGTAGACGCTATAGGAATGTCAGCCTCGCAAAGCTGCAGGCTTGTGTCATGTTTGTGTAGCGCATTTACTGTAGATGAAGCCCTGTGGAGAGGAGTGGAGTGGGTGAAAGAGTTATTGGTAAAGGTTGCAGTTCATTCCAACACTGATCAGCTCCTAACATCAAACCGGTGCGAGCGCACAAGCTTTATTGCAAGAGAATCTACAGACGGATTTAAAATGTTTGGTGTCTGTGTGCAGTAACACATTCCCTATGTGTTCTGGAGTTAGAAATGTACGAAGCAGCAGGCACGGTCCCACAGGCAATGAAATCTATATTTCAAGAGATGCAGAGCTGCTGTAGACTTCTGCCTGCTGCTTTGAAGAACAACACCAGAGGGGAGGGGCAGACGGTGGGGTGAGGAGGGTGAGGGTGGTGGTGGGGAGGAGGGATTGGCTGGAGTACTGGTAGTGGAGAGATGATGCATTTAAGAGGCAGGAGGTGGAGAAACATTTGACATTTTGACATCAAGCTTTTTTTTCCCTGCAGACGTAATGTATATCGGTTATTGTTGTTCTTGTTCAGTATCTGCTACGACAAACAAAATTCTGATTAAACTTAAGAATTTATTCTAAATACCAGATGTATACAGCAGGAAGTGGTGGTGCCAGATCCTACTCTGGCACAACAACACTCGATGAGATAGTGTGTATCTGTGCTGCTGAGCAAACAAGAGAAGTGATTAAATGGTAACCATGACTTGCTTATCTGCTGTTGCTACGTTGTCGTCGTCTACAAATACATCCTCGCTTGACTCGAGTGTGTCTGAGGGCACAGATGACAGACGGGGTTCATGTTCTGTACATCTGACTCTTTGTCCTTTATGCCCATTATAAAGTGCTGCGGTAAGGAGAAAGGGGGAAAGATAGACTTTCAAAAGTTTGACGTGTCATGTCTCAGTGTGTGTCTCACTCGAAGCTGCACAAATAATCAAACCGGAGCATATGGAGCAATAATACTGTCAAACCTAATCCCTTCCTTTTATTATTAGCCTAATGCCTTGTTCCTTAATCAGTAGATACACTGCCGACAGTGTAGGGTGTGGCAGTGTGTTCCATTTTTTTTTAATAATTACTAACAATGGGAATTGTACCTCATTTGTCAGATTAGAACGTAGTTGTAAAATGCCTGCAGTGCCTGCGATAATCTAAAATAATGTTTAATATTTCTGCTAACCATTTTTTCTTGTTAAATCACAATCAATCTTCTTAAATCACATTTTATGACATTTTCTTAAAAGGAGGTTTTCATAACATAGCCTACTGAATTTAAAGTTTTTGTATTTGTATGTGCTCAGGCATTGCACAACATATGGATATGAAAATATCATCTTCATAGAAGCCTCTGAGGGATCCACAATATTTGTCGTATGTCAAAAATTAGGTTGTAACTTTGTGTAGCAAGTCCCGAGACAGGATGTGGGAATAGAACTGACCACACAAAAACATACCAATGACTAATTTGTAGCCTGAGATTGTTTTTATTTTGGCGGGAACTTCAGTAATGGTATTTTATTTTTAGTTTCTTTCGTCCTGCACCGAAACCAAAATGAATGGCGTCATGATGGTAAAGCAGGCATTAGGGAGTAGCTGGTAGCAGTGTAGACAGATGCATGAACTGGTATATGAAGGATGTTAGGATGATCTCCTCCCTGACAACAGAAGTAACTGTAACATAAGGGTGTAAGACATCACTATGCCTGGAGGATAGCACCCTGGGACACGAAGCTTATATAGAAATGAATAATAAGAGCTCTTCATACATTTGTATGATTTGTCCTGGTGGGTCACTTGAGAGGAGCACGGCACTCTCACTGAATTTACAATATGCTTTAGATCATTTCCCAGCTCAGTCCCTGGTGGGAGATTCTAAGGAAATGGATATTAATTCATCTACTTTCAGTAGGGACCGGACGTCTGATAACGACTCCACAGACTGGATGCTGAATGTATGAACACGCACACTCATGCATTCACGAAAGAACAGAACGTGATGTCAAATCTTTTAATGGTGGGAGTCATCCATGAGTGTGTGTGTGCGTGTGTGTGTGTGTGTGTGTGTGTTTCTGCATGTGCGTGGGTGCATGCGTGCACGCGTGCACAAGCATCGCATTAACTCATTGCAGAGCGGATAGTTATGCTGTCAAACTGCACAGTCTGGTTGCATAGCAACAGAATCACCCCACTCCCCTCCATCTCCCCTCCTCCCCCTAGCCTCCACTTCTTCTCCTACGTGTGAGCGCTTGAACTACGAAGTAACCTGAAAACACTTTCACACACTCACCTCTGAGCGCACCGCAAACCTTACAGCGTGTGTGTGCCTTTGTGTATCTTGGTTCGTGTGTGTGTGTTTGTGTGTGTATATGTGTGTGTTAAGCATGCCTGTTATCTGTGCCTTCCACAGAGCTGAACACATGAAAGCGGGAAGGGAGAGGAAGACGTCCTCCCCCCATTTCTGCAGTATCACTGAAAGAGAGAGAGAGGGTGGGGGGGAGGACTTGAGTCAACCCTGCACTTGCAGCTTTAAACACTGGATGGATATTGTTGTCTGTACCCTGAGCATCAGTGGGCTCTTAAGTCTGCCCCTCTTTTATGAACCCGCACGCTTCTTTCATCTATCGCCCTATTTTCTCTTCCTTGATTCTTCTTCTTCTCTAGTGCCGCGCTCCCTTTACACTCTCAGCCTCGACTCATACAAAGTGGGAACTTGCGTGTGTTAACAATCGCTTTACCCCCCCCCCATACACACACTTCTCTCAACTACCCTGTTTCCTCCCCACCTCCCCTGTGGCCTAGTTAGAGAAATATGCATAACTTCTTCATTTAGCCCTGCAGCTAAAGTATACACTGGATAATTCACTGGACTAACAGAGGCTGCAAAACTGAGCTTCATCATCCTCTTGAGTTGTGATATTCTCCTGATATGGTGATTTTGCTGTTGTCACTGGATGAGATGTCACTCTAATGTATTGATTTGGGTGTAACATGCACCCTAGAGCCACCCTAGGGCTCTGTGTGTATGTGTGCGTGTGTGTGTGTATGTGTATGTGTGTGTGTGCTTGTGTGTGTGTGTGTGTATATATACATATATATACACACACACACACATACATACATACATACATATATATATACACACACACACACACACACACACACACACACACATACATATAGTGTAATTGTGTGTTTACAGATATGACACTGTGTGTGTGTGTCTGCTTGGTGTGTTTCAAATGTGTATGGAGTGCTGAAATGAGGGAATGCACTCTGTTGGCTGTGGCAGCATGTGCACTTTTTTTAATGCTTTTGATAATATGAGAAGATTGGATTTGCATAAACGTGATCATAAAGTGATATCACAGTATGCTGTGGCTGTGACTCTGTAATCTTAACATTAATAAAAGTTAAATCCTGCCAGAGGAGAGCAAAACAATACAGAATAAATGATTAGTGGTATATATTAGCTTGTCAGGGACATTATTTGGATTAAAAAAGGCTTTCCGCAAGAAAGGCAGTTCATAACAGTTTAATCACTAAGCAGATTTCCCGTTGGTACGTTAAATTAGCGTTTGCCGTTAAAATCGATTTTATTCAGCCGCCCTTCTCATCACGAGGAACCTGATGACATAACAACATGATGACAAAGGCCCATTGCAGTGGCATCAGAAAGACCCGTTGATATATTTAGCGAAACATTTTATTAAATGCACACTGTAAAACAAGTAAATGTTTTTCATATTTCAAGAACCTTTCAGCAGAAAATGCATGATGATTTTTAAATTTGTATTTTATTTTTTGTATTAACAATACATTACGTGACTGCTTGATGATGAGAAGGCTCATTTGTAGTGATGGATACACAGAGAGATGTCACAATCTCTTCCAGCTTCCTCCATCGCTGTGGTTCGCGCTCACCGATCTCCCCCTCAGGCTGGTTTCTACTCACAACAGGAAACTACTCTGAGTGAAAAAGCTCTGATCAATCCAGACCTGAGTACTTAACGGTGGGGGAGACAACGGTGACAAACAGCTGATGAACCCAGCGAAACATGTAGCTCCTAAAATGCTGAAAGGAGAATGAATATTAGACTTGCCGTACATTCGTCAGTTGGCCGTGAAGGCAAAGTAAAATAAACAATAGCTATAGTCTTTTGCTTATTTACAGTTGTATAATCAGATCACACATCCACTGTTAACATACTGCATCACAGTTTGATGGGAAGAGGCAGGGGAGATATTACCTTTTACTACCTGTGCAATCCTGGACAGGTGAAGGATCTACTCATCCCTGTGAGGCTGTAGCTTTATGAGGTGAAGCAGACTTGACTTGCTGATATCAGCTTGCTTTGTCTACTCTTGCGTTATATGGTCCATATAGCCAGGACGCACAACTTTTGTTCTCACTCTCTTCTTATTCTTCATACCTGTGAATCTCAAGGAGAAAGCCTCCAGCTAAATTATACACCTTATACAGTATGGTCAGAGCTTCTCACAGGCACAATTACTTGATACAGTATTTGTGTCAGTGTGTGTGTGCATGTGTCTATATATCTTTATGCGTACCATTCTGAGTATAGCCCTTAAATACTGAGCACATTTTGCGAAAGTGGGAAATCGGAGCCAGATATTTTTGTTTTTGTTCGTATGATATATTCTGATAACTCCTAGTGGACACTAACCCTGTGATTACAGCTGATGGTGTCAGCCATACAAATTTGTAATGACATGCTCAAGACTTACTGTGAGAAACATTTGATCGGTGTTTAAGTCTGAAAATGTAAGCTAAATGTAGCTGCAGCGTGCCAATTTTCACCACGGGGGCGCCCTTTTCAGTTGATTGCCCCCTATTTATTCACACAGAAAACAGACATGCACAAGGGTGTGTGTGTGTGTGTGTGTGGGAGTGTGTGGGACCAGTGTGATAATGAAATACAATCTTAAAAAAAATCCAGTTGGAGGGCCAGATTAATGTATTTAAAAGCATATCATAGGCCGCAACACATCAAAGTTGTTTAAAATACTCACATAAAGAATTTTACAACCATATGATTCATTTTAAAAAGTTATCACACTGGAAAACTTTTTTCTTTTATAGTAAATATCAGAAATACAGCGATTATTTACTGTTGAAGGCCCAATCACATACATGATTGTATGTGACAACTCAGCACCTCGCAAGTTTACTTCACATCGCATTGCAGCAAAAGCTGAATGCACAAGAATTTACGTATTCTACAATTATTTTGTTTTTTGCATATTATGTGAGAACCACTCGCCACATTGAAATGAATGGAAAGGACTGTGCTTTTTTTCCACGCAGTGAGTCTGTTTGAGAGGAGCCAAAGATTATGGGGATCAAGAAGGGGCCTGTGCAGACCGACATGTTCCATGGAAAGCAGAATATGACATTTGATATGTAAAGACAAAGATGATCAGGGATTAAATGAAGCAGATGACGTTTAAAGGAGCAGAAAATGAGCAATGATGTCGATGACTTCAAAAATGACGTCTGACTATCAGCACAGAAAAAGTCAGATCCTCATCTGGTTGTTGCTATCAAAAATTCCAAAGGTCTAATTTCTTGTGACAACATTTTTTCACAAGTGCAATTACCTGATACTGTACGTGTGTGCGTGTGTGCATGTGCATGTGTGTGTGTGTGTGTGTGTGTGTGTGTTCTGAAAGAGCCTTTTTCCATATTCATAAGACCCCATCTAATCCAGACACAGCGATGGGGCCTCATGAATTAAACATTGCTAAAGTGGAGCTCGTTCAAGATACATAAGTGTTACAAGATGGCTCAGCCAGTGTTTTAGCTTAGATAATGCACATCAGCCACGTTCAAGTAATTGATATTCAGTTGTCAATGATATTAATGGACCTTTCAAGGATATTGGGTGGTGGTTGCTGCACTGTTTATCTAATGGTAGTTGGCTCAACATTACTTACAGATGTGCATTGTCATTCAAGATTTCCAACTTCAACTGAAGGTCTGCATTGTTGAAGCAATGGTGCTTCTATCGTAGTATTCCAACATTGCATACTTTTTCATTATCATGTGTTTATATAGGAGCACATACTTTCATGTATGTTTAATACTCTGACATAGGCAGCAGAGGCCAGTAACAGTGTGAAACAGTGTGTTTTTCTAGTTTTATCTAACATCACACACTTGAGGCATCAGTGGAGACACTGCAAATTACGTGAAAACATTCTGAATGTTTTGAACAAAAACAGACAAAATAAAGATAGACACATAGAAGAGAATAAAATACACTTGCACTTTGGTTATAAACATTGACAAAATGCTGCTAACCTGCTAATGGGTTTATTACCAAAGTCATGTTGTATTTATTCTTCCTGCCTTGTACAAAAGTGTTGTTCCCAGTTTGAAGTTGAAAATGTTGTATGTTTCAGTATTAAATAAAAACATATATTGCAACTATTTGGAATAATTTAAGATTAAGAAGAGGCAAAGTTGACAGAACCCTCAACCCTGTTAGGGGTGTACATTGACTGTATGTGTGTCAGAGAGCCTGCACATTACATATGTCATGTTAATGGGTGTGTGTGCTTGTGTGTTTGTGCCTTTGCGTTTTAGCTTGCAGCTGTTAAAGTATTGGGGAGTGGTTGAAGGACAGGGAGTGAACCAATATCCATTACTGTGCATCTGTGAGCTAGTGTGTGTGTATTTTTGTGGCTGGCTACGTGTGTGTGCGTGTGTGTGTGTGTGTGTGTGTGTGTGTGTGTGTGTAGAGAGAAACAAAGGTTATGTTGCCGACACTTTATGAGGAGTTTTTTTATGTGAGGATTAGGAGTGACAAAAGTCTGTATGAATGATCATATTTCATCATGGTCTCATCACCTGTTTCATTCAACATGTGACCAGCAGAGCAAAGGTCATTGTTTCCGCAGCAGGGGAAAACACAGAGAAAATACTCCCCTTCCCCCAACCTATAAATGATTATTGCATGCGGTTAAAATGTCATATAATAGCTGCTTATTGGCTTCAGTCTGCAAACGTGTTTAGTGCACATGTATGATTTGCACAGTGTTAAAAGCAGGAAGGATCTGAGAAAGCAAGCGTAGTGGTAAACAGTGGTCTATCATGTGGTTCACTTAACACATGCATTCTTATTGTTCTTCCAAGTCCACACAATTTTAATTAATTTTGCTGAAGCCTAATGTTAGCTTTGGCTTTAACTGTTTTATTTTTTGTCATAAAGAAAGCACTGTTACCTTTCCAGCGTCATTTACAATGGCGATGGGAAAACATTTCTAGTCATCTCCCATTTCATTTTTCATAACATCCTTTGAGGGCTGTACTCCATTATTGAACACATAAATCACACCCAGCTCTCAAATTCAAGGCGTCTGATGTCAAATGGTATCAACAATGACGCCGCTCACAGGTGGTTTTCTCAGGCTCAGCTTCAAGAGGACCCAAATCTACAAACTACAATGTCTCATTCTCCTCAGCAACGTGAAAACAGTCGTTTCTTATTTGACTCAGCAGTGATCCTATGAACATATGACTAGTTGCACTGTATTTTTATTTATTTTTATACTGGAGATTGGAGTGTTTTTTCTTTTGTCTGTTGTCAGACTGGTTTTGTAAAAGCTAGTTGTTGTGTGCAGAAAATGTAGGAAGTGATCATTTCATCCGAGTGAGTTTGTCCTTGCAGCTCTGCAGTTCAAACTGTTTCCAGCTGTAATGATGCCTGAGATTGGGCCTTTTCAGCACCGTGACTATGTCCCCAAAGGCCACACCGGTTTGTCTTTTTCTTTGGTGTGATGGTTTTCAGCAAAAACACATAACAGCTGTCTGGCAGTTATATCCACTTTGGCCTCGACCTAACAGGCATACACCCAGAAGACAGCGCCACAAGGACATATTAGACTACTACTTATAAGACGTGTTTTTTTAAAGCTCAGAAAACAGTAATTGCTCTCACGAGATGCCATTTTGTTTTCTATTGTTTTGTTTTTATATTCTGACTTTTACTTCTATTCGTGAATTGTCTTGTAAACAGTATCCAGATGAACAGCTAGTTTCCCCAGCCCCGGTTTACTGTCTCAGCTTTTACATTAAGAAAAGACTTTAAAACAAAGCAAGGTTTCACACACACCTGCCTTTCTTTTCCTGCGGGAATCTTTTAGACAATGTGTTCAGCTGAGTGAGGGATCAGAACAGGTCATCTTGAAACTCCTGGTAAAGCTCTAGTGGAGGATGGAGAGAGAGTCTGAAGACACTGGCACAGCTGCGTCATGGCTTGTCTCGTCTCCACCTGTCCCATCAGATAAGGCCTTTATGCTCCAGTATAGTAAGATGTAAACATGTTTTACAGTTTAAAATTCCTTCTTTTATTTCCTTTATTTTATTTGCTATCTTCCAGGGCCTGTCGACACTAAGTGCAGCAGCTTATACTGTACATATAGTTCAATTCCTATAGTCTATACCTATAGACTGGTTGAGTTTCTTGATAATATGAACTAGATCCATCAACATCCAAGAGAGAAGTGCTCCAAAGAGAAAAAATTAGAAGAGTCAAAGGTTTTTCTATTTTAATTTTATCTTTGAGATAAAAAGAGGAAGAACCTGACAGAATGTCTCTGCACGCTCAATTCATGTGCTGTGGAAAAATCTAAAGATTAATACTTGATGTTGGTGGTGGTGTGTGGGGGGGTGGCACAATAGAAATGCAGCTTTTCCTCAAATCACCTTCCATTCCATCTGTCCGGAGTCATCGCCCACTGCTCACCTGCGGCCCTGCCAGGATGACACCATTGTAGCTTTCAGTGTAGTTGTTAGCAGGTTTTAAAGTGAGTGCACTTTGGGGAGCGGAATTTAGAAAAACGACATGAAAATGTAAATTGGCTTAGCCACACAGCTCTGGCCATAATGTTCTCTGCACCAGCTGGTCGTTTTGAAGCCTTGGCAGTGCTGCTGAGAAGTGACAACTGACTACTGACTGACATGTGGTGTGAAGCCGCACAATTTGATTTCCTCAGTCATAGTCTTCAGGAGACTCTGTAGTTAGCACTGTCAGTATAGTAATTAAGACTAGTCCAACTGATGAAGAGTAGAAATTATTGACTTTTATATATTAGTACAAATATGTCTTTTTAAACAGACCCACACTTTTCTTTGCAATCATAACAAAGTGCATGTTCAACCACTGGACAATCTGTCACTATATAATCTAAATAAGTACCTGGTGTTTTTGACTTCATGCTGCCTTGCTTGTGACAAAAATGGCTTCTAAGGTTACTGTTTATCACTAGAAACGTAAGTATTTATGTTACCACAGTGAATGTGGGCCACCGGGGGAGCAGGTCAAAGGCTTTTTTATAAAATGCATTTTAACAGTTTGAAATTTACAGCTGGCTAGTGACAGTTATGTAAAGGAGGACAGGGTTATGTAATCACTGTCACGGACAGCAGGAAGAACAAAGAACAGATTTCCTGTGGTCTCCTGTGTTTGGTCCTAATCTGGACCCTGACAGTTAAATATAGACGAGTAAAGTCATAAAACAACAATGTTTACAACTAATGACAGGGCAAAAGCCTGAGAAGATTGATAGACTTTCTAACAACAGAATCGGGATTTTATGTTGTACTGTGTGCTGAATACTACCCGCCATGTTAAATGCAGTGTATGACTTGCATCGCTCCACTGGGAGATAGGAAAGAGGCGATATTAATTCACAGGTTTTCTTTGTTTGGTCGTGCATGAATAAGGTTTAGTGGATTGATAAGGTAGAGAGGCCCTGCCTCCCTGCCAGGGCCTGATCACTTCATCAATAATCAATACCCAGACCTGACCTTTTCGCGTGACCCCAGCATGTGCACTGTGACAGCTGATCACAGTGTCAGATGATGTTATTACCATAAATGACAGTAATCTGTGTGTGTTAAAAAAAAAATAATAATAATAATCTGAGTCTTGGCTTTATTATGGGTTGATATGAAAGTGTATGTATTCAAACATTTGTATACATTAGTCTACATTGCCCCCCCCCTCGCTTGCCAGCACATCACTGACCAACACACTCACATAAAATGTATGTCTCCCTAAGGACAGTGGTGCAAGACATCTTTATCATTACTGTGACAGTTTCAATTACACAGTCCCATTTTATCATCAGGTCAGCTAAATCCCATTTTATCAAGTTAGTAATTTCCAAACAAAAATATTTCTTATAACAGTGTATTACAGTAAATACGTGTTTCTATTTTATGCAGGCGACTGTGTCTGTTAAGGCCATTACCATACTAATACTGATGCTCAACTTTTCTTTTTAATACAATTAAAAACAAAGAGTTAAGTTATTTGAAATGCCCAATATATAAATGACAATAGCATGGTCATAACAAATGTCACCACACTGATAGTATAATAAATAATTGAATACTTGAATATTGCCATTCCTGTAATCATATGTACTACTGCGTTACATTAATAATTACATGATTTTTTAAAAATATTGTTCCACAGTAAACTCTTTATTCATTAGCTGTTTAGAGCACAAACAATCCTCAGCGTTATAGACAACTGACTTTAGCTTCCTGCGTGGTCACCATGACATTAATGTAACCTCACATACAATATCAGTACCCGCTGCATGCACACACGCATGCCATTAGAGAGATTTAAGTAATCTGGGGAGTGATGTGTCAACGTTAGGTAAACAGTTTCTGAGAGGTTTTACTGTCCCACTGTGCTGAGGAATGCTTTACACGTGCACAATAAGCCTCTCGCTTTAATTACTTCGAGCCTTTAATTGTCCCTCGCACACAAACACACACACACAGGCACAAACACATTAACCACACCTACAGCATCCACAACCGTATTCCCTTCTGGTTGTGCGCTTAACTGTATGTAACCTGTTTACACACCAACACACACCATTAGTTACAGTTCATTCATTATTGACAGTCGAGTGACCACATCTTTCCAACCCTGCTGTAAGAAGAGGCCTCAGGGTTCAGTGACAGGTCGCCGAGAAACACAAATGACATCTCCTACCTCTGTTTCTTGGGTATGTGGATTGTGTGCAAGTGTGTGTGTGTGGTTGCAGTCATGCCCTTAGGTTTCCATTCATTTGTGTACGATTGCTTATAGGAAAGTGGTGTAGGAGGAAGTAAGAGCAAATAAGCGAGTGATTGATTTTATTTGACACTGTGAAAGAGGCGAGCAGCGACTGGAGGAAGGGTTGGCTGTCAGTGAGAGCGGCGATAGCAGTCCAGACTGTAAACAAGCTCTTACTCCGGCAACTTCACTATCACTTGTTAAATCCCTTAAACACTGACTCACAATGCACAATTTCAAAGTGCGATTCGCTGCTGAGCCTGCCGGTGGTGTCATGGTGTTAGATCGATGAAAAATCTTTGATGGATGTGCCCTTTTACAAACATACCTGCACCAGTGCACTGCTTGTGGGTGTCCGCACCAGGTACAGTAAGCCAAGAATTGTTGTTAGAATTGTTTGTGTCACAGATCCACAGGAAACCATGACATCTTTATCGTATAGTAGATGTCAGATGGAGATGCAGACAGATAAAAGGGAAAGATGGGTTTGTTTTTATCTTTAATATAGCACAGAAAAGGAGCCTTTTCCTCTTACTGTCCATGTAATGGTCAGGTTTTTCCCATTTCTGTAGTGTGTCATATATCTTTGTGCTGGTCTGTGGAAATCCTTATATTAACTCCAATTCAATAATATATTTAAATCGGTCCGTTGTTGATATTAGAGATATTCATGATCAACTGTCAAAATATTTACAGAAAATATAAATTCTGACCAATTACTGTTTTTGAATGCACATCACATCAACAGTGTTAAGGGCATGTAGCTCAAGGAAATCGTTCATCAATAACGAATACGCAACTCAGCAACACAATTTAGATACTGCATGCTATCAGTGCTGTGAGCAATACAGTAATGAATGTCTGCGGATTCAGCACTAATGGGATAGAGTACTGCAAAAAGCCAAGGGGCATAGACAAAATGTAAATAAAAACCTAATTACGGTGGACCGTGTGTGTGTGTGTGTGTGCGTGTGTGTGTGTGTGTGTGTGTGTGTGTGTGTGTGTGTGTGTGTGTGTGTGTGTGTGTGTGTGTGTGTCTCCATACATTGGCCCTATGCTAGACTGTTGGCTATGACAAGGCTTGTGTCTTTGCCTAAGGTCAGTTGTGATTGGCTTCACTCCCCATCCACAGCCCTAAAAGGATAAGAACTCTTTTACTATATTTCTCTTAGGTGATATAGAAGCATTGACAGCTTCAGAGAAATCAAATTGTGCAGTTAGGCACATTGCTGTTCTCATGATCGGTAGCTGACATGTTCCATGATGACTCATTACAATGAAATGAATTTCTTACCAGGTTTTGCATTTTTAGGAAAAGTAAATATAGATCCAGACGTGAAGATGTTATCTGGTGACATCTGAACATGTATTCTCAGCTGCAGGTCTCACAGCTGACAGACTGGCACCAGACTATCCGAAGTACGTGTTGCTGTCGCTGAATGCTTATGATGGTTGATTGTTGTGATTGCCCTGTGAACATGCACACAGTTTTCTGTCATGTGCGCCTGGGTGACTATACATCTGTTGTGGGAATGTGCACAGCTGAGGCGTTACGTTTTACCAACATCTTCCTTCTTGCTGAAGACACATAAACTTTATGGATGTGTTGACGTTTGACAGGCTGCTGAAGTGTGACAGCGCGGAAGACAGGTCCCTGTGTGTGTCACAGGTGTGCGACGCTGAGTGAATCCCAATGTTCTGTTGTCACTGCTGTTGTTTGCACCCGTAAAAACTAACCAGTTTGGACATCAAGGTCTAACACATACGCTACATGTACACAGTACTATAAAATACGTTAAATGTACATTAAATGTATTGTAAAAATAACCATTATAACCAAATGTAATGTAAAAATAACCATTATTTAATTATCAACTGAAAAATATCTATTGCAGCATAGGGAGAGAGATAGAACACGTGTGTGTCAATCAGGTGAACAACCTGAGGCAGCACTGCACCTCACAACAATGTTAAGATGCAGTAGACAGGCCTGGCAGCCAGTAAACTACAGCCACACATCAGCTTTTCACTTCAGAGAAGCTGATAGTGTCTCAGGAGTGAGGCCTTTGAATGGCAGGGATTAGTTTTCCATTGTGGGACTGTGGGCTGACATGTTGCCGCCAATCTGCCGTTGACACAGGATGGGCACTCGCAGTAAATACATTTTGAGCAAGAAATAAAACACACACACAGGGGGATAAAGTGGAGAACACCGTGGAGCAGGGGATTTGCGTTGTGTTTGTGCGCATGAGTTGTGTTTACATGCTACTGTGCATTTTATTGTGTGCAAGACAGGTGCGTGTGTACATGTGTACGTGTGTGTGTGCGTGTGTGTGTGTGTGTGTGTGTGTCAAAACAGACTGAAGACTACCTTAAGCTAAACAAGGGAAACTGCCTCTCTCTGACTAACACGACTTCTCACTCACATTTAATAAGCATCTATGTGGGGATCCAGTAGTATCAGTTCTTATTCATACATTATACATGATATTATTATGGTCTTAGTCTTTGTCTAAACCTCCTGCAGACTCAGTCTCTGGTCTTTGCCCAAGATTTTGCTGTTGCCTTCAAATGGAACTAGAGAGTTTATGATTACTGTGCGGCAAGTTGTACAAATGCTTAGTGTTTATATAGTTGGGTTGTGAGAACACTGCTGCCAGGCAACAGTAGCATGGACGCTCATGTAAAGGGTCATATAAAGATGGAAGTAAAAGACTGACTTGTTGGGGAAATGACAACTTTGCTCAAATGTATTAGATTAGAATATTCTGAACACAAACTCTATATGACTAAAATGACTATGATGATTAGGATGATAACAGCTTTTCGTGGTAACATCCTTTTGATACATGTTTGTAACATGATGCAAGTCCCTGACAGCAGTTATGAAACAATTACTCATTTGTTTGTGCCACACAGCTAGGCAATTAGCAACACAAAGCTAACAATAACAAATAATATACATATTTTTATTTGTAAAATATGCTTTGTGGAAAATGCTTAAGCAGTAAAACGTGGAAAAGCGAGTGGCTGGATGTGTCTGTTTTCAGAGCTGGTTCTGTTCTGTTTCTATTGGGGGAAACATATTCTGCTGTGCTCTGAATCCCAATCACTTTATTTAACAGAGTACATTTATATGTCGGCTGGAGTAGAACATCAGAGCCAAACAGTTTGGTGCCAGACAGAAATAACATGAGCAGTAAATTAAAACCACAAGCAGTATATGAAAGCTTCCAGTTTCTCTTCCCATAATGCCCCACCACCACCACCAACACAAACACACACACACACACACACACACACACATACACACACCTGTCAGAGAGCAGTGTTTACCCACAGTGTCATTTGCCTGAAGGAGTATATTTCCTGGTAATTGGACCTGACCCTCAGTTGTCTGATGGTCCTGCCTCTGTCTCTGTAGCTCCTCATGTCATTTCTGTTTCCCTTGTTTGTCTTGTCTCATACATCATGTGACTCAATTTGATATCGTAGTTGTCTATTGAATTTAATTTGTCTAATTTAAAGACATTCAATTTGTTATCCATGCAATTTAAAATATACATATAATAATAATAATAATATACATCCAAGCGGGTGTAATGTCAGAATATATGAGAAACTCAAAGTTGCACTCGCAACGTTTACACACTTTATATGCTGTATCCTCTTAATATCCTACTCCGATTCCTGTGTTACCCCTTTATGACACCCCACACACACTTCTGCTCACTCCCCTCTGTCTGTGACTCATCCACTTTTCGCTGACCGCATGTTATCCCACAGTCCCACTTCTGTCTCGACAGTCCTCCTGACACTTGGCACCCGCCTGTCTCTCCCCGGTCTCCCCCTCCTTCCTCATTCCCTCTCTAATTGTTGAATCATCAGTCTGGTCTTGTATTCCCATTTTCTGCTCTAACTTTTCTCCTGTTGGTATTGCACTTGTCTTTTACCGCTGTTCCCACCATCATCACATCATCTGACTTGGCTCAGCTGTACATCACTTTGATTGCTAAAGAGAAAGAAAAGGTGCTGAGTGAAAAATGAAGCGACATTATGACGTAATCATGAAGTAGTAGGAGGGATTTTACCTCAGTTGTAATAAAATTAGAAAAAGTAGGCTCTGCTGGCTGCAGCTTCATATTTGCCGTACAGATATGACAGTGGTACCAGTTTCCTCATAATATATTATACTGTTGTTGTTGAATATAGTTGTATTTGTGTGGGGTTTTTTTGTTGCTCTTGTCTCGTACCCTGTCCCTTGAATAAGCCTCTCACGTTGTGACTCTTTAATGTCAGACTGATTAATGACTTCACTGTCATTCGCAGCACTTTGAGCAAATCCACTTATGTCTGTCTCTGCCCACATTACCAAAAGACTCTTTTAATGCCACTTAAAGACTTTGCAATGAAAAATGCAACTAAGTTGCAGTGGAACTTTCATCGTGGCATTAGTTGTCCACTAACACCTTCAGCGCACATTTGTTTGTTATTGTATTAATGGTAATCGTCTGTTTAGCATTTTATAATTTTTACTTTTTTTTTTGAAGGATAAAGCGTGCGCTCGTAAGCAAAACCTTCACCATAAATTATTGTAATTCTGCTCCGAGAGCTTTGAGATAACCTATTAAAAGTTATGAGCCAATCTTGACTCGTTAGCAGACCTTGTTGTAACAGGTTGTGAAAGGGTTAAATGTTTTTGTTCCGTAACCATTACCTCAGCTGTGATAGAAGAATTTGATGTTCAATTAAAGAAAAACTCTGTCTCCTCTTACCAGGTGATGTGTGGTTGTTGCTTTTTTATAACCCTACTAAAGACATTTCAGCTGTCTAGAAAAATAATTTAGCCTCTTGTAAACATCCCAGCTGAAACTATTTGCTGTGAGTGTGTGTTTGTGTGTGTATACTCTGTGTCCTCGGGTGATTTTTAATGCCATCTGGATTGATGTCCTCCTTTTTACAGAATTAGTGAGTCACCAATTGGATTACAATGGCTACATAACCAGCAGTAGAGTAAAGCAGCGTCACTGTGTAGATTAGATTGAATGATTAATGATGATGAAAATAATGGGCTGGGGCAGACACAATACATAATAATTGAGGATAGGGGCACAAAAAGAAAATGCATTCAGTTGTGGGTGTGGCAAAATGAATACTGTTTTCATATCACCTATTACTGTAACACATCACAACTGGGCAGCTACACAATATACAGCATCCACATGACCAGGAAGTTAAATAAAGGAAAATAATAAACTTCCTGTGGCAATGTCATAGAGTGCATGAGCAAGAGAGTAAGGTCCTTGTGGACAGAGGTAACACACATTTTGTTTGTTTTGGTGGATTGTAGTGTCATAAATGTCCAAGACTCGTTTGTAGATAGACACATTCATTTGCACTATGGCCTTAGTTGGGACTGAGATACATTTAATTTCCTATTTGAAAGTGAAAACAACAGAGAAGGTGCTGATAAGGTTACAGCCTTAGTTTGACACAGATCGATGATGATAAACTCATCACAAGTGCAAACGCACAACGTACAGATTTGTTTCTTCTTATTATTGATTAAAGAGGGCAATGCCATTTGTAAGCCACCTAATCCTCTCAGTGTTGGTTTAATTCTGAGCTGCAGCGGGTTCTTTGACTTCTAGCCCCTGAGAGAAAGTAGTGGGTTACGAACCGATCAGCTAAAGCCCGTGAGGTCTGAGGGGTCTAAACTCATCGTATTCTTACAAAGCAGGGGCATCTTCTGCCATCCAGAGATTCAAACCAGCCGACATCGCTCCAGTGAGCTTCATTAAGTTTTCCCCATTGCACCAGCATCTCCCCTCCTTCTCCAGCCACCATCTTCCTTCCCCTCCTCCTCCTTTCAGCCTGCCCAGGAATCCCCTTTGATCTGTGGTATGACAGCAGCTGCACTGTGCAGCTCCTCAGATGCCTATAAATCGACTGACAAGTGCTGTTACAATCTAGCCACACACACACACACACACCATGCACACACTGGTTACCGAGCTCTAAGAAATGCACAGTGTCTTTGGGAGATGGCCGATTGGTCAGCAGAGAGTCTAAGAGATTAAAGCATAAATAACAGAACAAGTCCATGCAGAGTTAATGGAAAGCTTCAGGCAGACATTGGTTGACACGATACACAACGAGTGTTGTGTGGAGATTTATGAACTGTTTTTTTGTCGTTTGTTTGTACTCGGTCACTTTGCATGCATGGTAAAGCCGTGGCTCAGGTGGTCGAGTGTGGTGTCCATTAGTTGTCGGATTGGTGATTCAAGGTGTCCTTGAGGAAAATGTGGAAACTCAGATGTGCTTTGTTCTGCTGTGTTAAAAGTGTCAAGTGAGAGCAATTTATTACTCAAGAGTGAAATAAAAAAAAAAAACACCCTGCAATTTTGACATAATTGTTAATTTGCCACACACCAGAATGTGGTGCAAAGAGTAATGAGAGAGACACTGCACAGCTAAAACATTAAGAAGGTGGTGTCTTGGACTTAATGACCTTTACAAAACAGGTCATTAAAGACATTGATTAACAAGTTGACAAGTAAATGATTAATAGTTGCCCTAACTGATTGTTATCCTAAAAGCTGTATATCTTTGAATATACAATATGAAACATTACGCATGAATGAGCCTTAAAACATGACATCATGTATGGGGGACAAGTGAACATGAGGATGTTGGGCTGCATCAAGTGTCCATGGTTATTGTTATATATTTACCTAACTCTGCTTATTTGTTTTTATCCATTTTTCATAGTGCAAATGTTGTAAAGGAACAGCATATATCAGCTACAGTTTCTACATAAACCCCACCGACAACATTCATGAGCAACACAAGGTGACTGATGTAAATATTCCTCAAGAGAAAAAACATATCAAGGCTCAACGTAAAAACCAAACCCTCAGCTTACAGAGTCCATGCCATCTGTTGTAAGAAGCAGCTCTTTGATTGGTTGCCTGGATGGGAAGGTGATTATCATTGGTTCATACATCAGTCCCAGAGGTCAGGAGTCTGTGTGTGTGTGTGTGTGTGTGTGTGTGTCTGTGCGTGTAGATCAGTATCAGCAGGTTGTTCTCCTGCAAAGGCTGTATTCAGATTAGATCACACCACTGGTGTAATCCTCCCTGATGAACATATGTTTTAATCCCACATCCAGAGAACCACACACAGATGCACACATGCTGTCAAATGAAGCTCCCGCTCCATCGTCTATCTTGTAGATGAGGAAAGAGGAACGTGTCGCGACAGAGAGGAAGAGAGAAATAGAAAAGAGGCATGAGATGCCACAGAGAGAGAAGGGGATGGGAGGATTAATGAGAAGATGTCAGGACTAGGACTTCACACACAGACACACACACACGTGCACACCCACAAACCAGTAGATGGATTAGTGAGTGGGGTCGTTTAGAAGCAGATTGGATGAAATGGTGACTCACTGTGTTTGTTCAGAGTTTTAGAGGGTTGGAATGGAATGTGTGTGTGTGTGTGTGTGTGTGTGTGTGTCACAGTCTCATTAGTGAGACCAGTCAAGCCAGGTCTGTGGAGGCGATGCTGCCACAGACCTTGTTAGGAATCTTTGCCTCCGACTTTGTGATGTACACATGTGTGCACATATAACACTTACACACATACACACAACAACACACAAATGTCGTAAGTTGAAACCGAGGGTAAGAATTCATATTCCGATCTATCAAACCGTATTTACTGCGTCTGTGTGTGTGTGTGTGTGCATGCACGGATGTGTTCATAAACAGATGGGGGATGATGAAACTAAGCAGAAAGTCTAGTGTGGCGGTGAAGCAACTGAGGCAGAAAGATGTTATTAAAGGAGAAAAACCATTTCCTGTTGGTGCACATTATCTTCTGAGTTTTAATGGACTTAAAATTTTTACTAAATACTGAGTTTAATCCCTTTGCATGTTATAAACCATATATCTTTGTGTTTTGGACTGTATGAAACAGCCCTAACCCGAACCCCATAACCCATCTTAGACTCTTGATCATATTTTTACATCAGAAATCTTCCAGGAACGGTTACATATAGATATATAAAAAGTTGAAAGCCTGTAATTGACATCTATTATGTGGTTGATAATGCAAAGTTTTAGTCCTGATAATTTCATTTTTTTTTTATAAAACCGGCCAACAGGAATGATATATAACTTCTCAATCTTACTATGATTGATGAGGTAAAGTTTAAAAAGGAAAGTAATATGACTTCATATAATATGATTTCATCAATGCACCTTAATAAGAAGACCCACACTCAGTTATCACAACATTCAAATATGTCGCTGTGAGTGACATTTTAATTTTCAGCAATTTTTTCTATTTTCCTGTCAAGTAAGGATTGACGATTTAACTATAGGGTGAATTTTTTTCTTGTTTTTAATGGAGAATTTAGTATTTCAAGAAACATTTGTCCTTGAAGACTTTTCATGTACTCTTATATACTATACCGATTTAGCTTTTGATCTAGTTTTGACACACACACGCGCACACACACTCTGACTGGTAGCAGCGAATGGTCCAGATGGTAAGAAAGCAGAGGGTATTAGTGGATAATGTGAGGGAGATGGTGGATGGGGTGGGGCCTTTAGCAGGGGCGAGAGGGTTAAATCTTTTTGATTGGAATGCACAGCTGCACCAGCACACACACACATACACATGCACACACACACACAAACACACACAGACATTTCCCAGCATACACAGCTGAGTATGTGAGGATTGCGCAGAAGTTCCTGGTTGAGCAGTGAGACTTTACAGTACTGTGTGACTCAGCACTGGAAGACTTCTTCCTGTCTGCCTGCACATCCTCCTATTTATCTCCGTCATATCCATCTCCCTCTCTATTTTGGTCTGTCTCTGGATCTCCGTCTCACCTTTATCAAATTTATCAGTGCATTACAGTTCACCTCACATTCTTTATAACTCACTTTACTTATTATCATGGCCAATGCACATGGAAGCAGTGGCCAGATCATGGCCAGTGTTCTTCACGTCTTCTTCAAGTGTCTCACACTTTCCTGGCACTGCAGCATATCATTTCCAAGTGAACTAAGCAGTTGTTTTCTATATGATACGTGAGACTATAAATAGCATACATACGTGGACAGTCATTACCAGCAAATGGCACTTATTTTGTACCTTCACTGACAGTTTGCTTCATGAGTGTTTCCCCCTTTTTCTATTATATTATTCTTTTTTTAGCTCCATCTTTTACGTCCATGACATTTGAGTGTACAGTCGGTGTCTCTATATCATGTGTGACGTCCAAGACTTTAGAGGGTCACAGGGCACGTGCGTTCAAGTAGAATTAGTCATGGTCAGGTTATCTGTCAGGTTATCTGTCATGTTAACGTCAGTTTCTGAAGTTGTATTTACCAAACCTGTCACTCGCCGATGTGGATCAACAACCAGCGCGACTCACTGGGAGTCTTCCTTTGTCCCAGTGAGTCAAGCACCACAGGCCTGTTGAACCTCAGCACGTCTTATTGTCTTTGTTTCACTTAATGCTCGTCTCTCTGTACAATGTGACAGTGCAGATTCATCTGACCGATTTGGACACACTCACTGGAGTGGAAAGTCCAGCTGAAACAGTAATTAGTTGAAAAGAAAGTTGGTCGAATTGTAGACGGTGTAGAAGTATATTAGGGGAAATAAAAGCTACCTGTGTCTTGCCCTGAGGAGACATAAGGTTAAATGTTATTCTGAAAATTATAAGGTAAACACAAAAAATATTTGGACTAATTGAGCCAACTGTTTTGTATCAAGTCACTATTAGTTGATAGCTGATTTGCTCAGTTTGGTGGAGTGCAACATCTTATGACTGACAGTGTGTGTTTATAGTATTAGGAGGGTCGATGTTCTGCATGTACAGTGTGCGCTGATGTCATGACACAGAGACATCTCACAGATGTTATACAACATCAGATAATCCAGATGTTGCTGTCATTACTGCTGCTATGACACATTGATTTCCCTCTCCCCCTACTCTCTTACCTCTCTCCTGTTTATGTCCCAGCCTCCATCTCTCTCTTTCTGAACTGGTTTGAAGTCTATCAGTAGGGGTGCATGTGGGTGAGGACGCCCTGGAACGTTTAGGTCTTTGTACTGAAAATGAGTTTTGTATTTTTCAAGAGTCCAGCGGGCAGTAAACTCCTGTGTGTGTGTGTGTTTGTGTGTATGTGCGTGTGAGTGTGCGTGTTCCTTTGTACTTTCAATAGGTGAAAGTGGACAGGGTGCAGACACAACACAAGTACACTGCAGAAAATACAGCAACCAGTATCAGTACAAATTGTACAGGAAGAACATTCCCTCTTTAGATTTATCCCATTATCATCTGTTCAAATACCTTCATACAGATGAGACTACAGTATATGGAGTTTGATTCTGCAATAAACAACCTCTGACTGCAGAGACAGAGAAACTAATCTGTCTTTAATTATGTGTTTGTTTAACGACATATACATATAGGACTTCTGGCTTCGACAATTTGTTTATTATTCCGTGTAAATCTTTAAAATATGGACTAGAATGGACTAGAAGACAAAAAAGTAAATACATGTAAGTTCATATGTTTTTATACAAACAAAGGCCACAAAAGAGAAAAGATGGGCTCATACATCCCACCGAATCCAACTTCTTTCTTCTTTCTGTGCTGCGTAACAACGCACTCTCCAAATGGCTTTCGTTGAATTCAAAATGCATGTGCATGTGTATTGTATATCTGTTTTGTAGGATGTGGATGAGCCTGGTTTCCACTCTGTTAGGACATAAATGAGTGAATATGTGACCTCAATCAGTCATTGAGTGTTTCACATCTGTCTGATCTGAGACAAAAAGATGGCAAAAGAAGCTGCACGGTTACAGTCGCATGTGCTTTGGCCTGTGGTGGACAAGAATGTAGGAAGTGTAGGAACGAAACAGGAAGACAGAGTCCTAACCCCAGGGTTCAGTTCCCACACAGCCTCCATGCAGTTATCTGTGTGACATACATCCAGAGTCCCTCTGGGTACTAGAGGTCCAGAATGTCAACTTTTTACAGTGAGACGTCCTTGCTGCTAATCTAAATCTGACATCAGATGTCAAGGGTCGCTATAAACCCACAGTACAGTGGCAGGACTACTAACCACATCAGCTTTACTGAACTGTGAAGTGACTTTGCTGCATTGCTCAGTGGCAAACTTATGTCTTATACCTTTTATTTTTACAGCACCATTTTACCGTCGCTCCACAGGAAGCCATTACATCACCAGCACTGATTGGCAGCATAAAGGTACTGCATATTTACATGAGACAAAAAAATGATGTGCACAGGCTGTAAGCAGATGAGAGCAAATCTGATTTTAGACAGACACACACACACACACACACACACACACACACACACGCACTAAGTGACTCTAGCATGACAGATTCTGTTCTAATGCTGTGTGATAAAGCACCATAGTGTGCGATGCTGTTTTTGTGCCATTATGTAACTTTTCTTCCTCTGTTCCAGTTTCATTTCTAAATATTTTTCTTTGTCATGCATGTTCATGCTGTTATAGGCATGAAACCAGTAACACACCTTTCTCTTTCAGTCGTTTTAACGATGCCAGTCTCTTTTTCACAGACTCAAGAGTCTCAGTATAGGTCTCTCAGCTAGATTTCAATAATAAATGGGAAATATGCATATTCGGTGACTTTGTGCAATGCACTCATGACACACATACACACTCACGTCTCCACATGTACAGTATGCCCAAAGTGCCCATTCTGCTGTTTCTGCTCCTCCTGCTGGGGGAATCCTTCGGAAAGAGATGTCGTGTCGTCCCATCCTCACATACGTCAGCAGGACTCCATTCCCCAGGGGGAGGGGGTGGGTGACTCATGAGTGGGAGGAATGAATGGTGATTAGATGGAAAGATACAATTGTCTAAGGTAGATCAGGACAAGGTGAGATGGATCAGAGAGAAACTCAGGCAGTGAAAAAAATCTTAAAAACTGTTCCTAGAGTTTATTGTTTTCAGCAAATGCTTTGGAGATGTCTTAATGTCCTGTGTGTGTGTGTGTGTGTGTGTGTGTGTGTGTGTGTGTGTATGAGAGAAAAAATATTTTTAAAAAGCTGATTTCAGTGAAATTAGATTCTTTAAAAATTAGACATTTCATTTTAGATAAGAAATATGATATATTTCTGTAAGTATCTGCGCGTGTGTGTGTATGTGTATATGTGTGTGTCCACGCAAAATGACTTTCTCTCGCTACTGTACTTCAAAAATCCCACTTAGTAGGATCGAGTGATGGTTGCTGATGAGACGGAGATGAGAAGGGCAGGAAGAAAAGGCTGGATGATGAAAGCGTGGGAGTCGGAGCGGAGGGCGGGATGGAGGATGATGGGATGGGGGGATGGGGAAGTGGACGGGACAGGCAGGGAATGGAGGGCAGGGAGTGCGGGATAAAGGATGAGTATTGATTATCTGTGGGAAGCACAGGCATTTCTATTGATTTAGACTGGTGGCAATATGTACGGTACAAATGAATTAAATACAGTGTGTGAGGAGAGATGTTTTCCTCCTTTTAGTTATAACACACTTATTTGTTCCCTTGCGGAATATATAAATGCGTGTATGCTGTTTACTGAAGTATAAAAAAGGAGTAAATTTATTGTCTTTTGAAAGAGAGGTGAGCAGAGTGAGATATTGTGCTTGTCTGAGGCAGATGGAGCTGCTGAGGGTTGGTACTGGGAAGAAGAAAAATTCAGACCACCCTTCCAGGCTTTGTAAATGCACAAGTGACTGGTGTGAAACTGGAGCCAACATGAGCAACAGAAAAAAAACCTCACGGGAGCCATGTTGGGGCCAAGCCTTCAGTAATGAGGATATGAGCTACATGATGGAAAGGCAGAGGGGGTGGAGGCAGACAGGTGTAAGTGGGGTGTGTGCTGACGGGAGCTCGGCCTGACAGCCCACAGTCAGCTTCTGCTCACAGCTGAGAGGGAACGGACACACACTCAGTCACACACAGACGATTATTAACCACAAACAGGAAGGACAGGAAGTGATTCAGGAGGGCAGGACAACAATGTCTCTTTCAGTATAGAAAAAAATTATTAACCCTGAAATGTGAGAATCAATGAATTCACCCTCCTTTCAAACACTTACAGGTTAAAAACACTGTTAAAGTTAGTTCGCCTTTTTTTTTTTACATGGAAACCTCCATTGTCCCTTCAGTCTTTGCTGCTTCAAGAGTTTCCTTAATTGGATTCCAGCTGCCAAAGGTCTTGAAGGAGAACATAAACCGTTTGGCAAATTATTATGTTGATCAGTGAAGTTGTGTGTGATGAGGATGCTGGCAGCAGCCCGGCATTTATTCTGTTTTCTCCAGTGTCGCCGATGCTTTAGAGGGAAATGTGAACTGCATGACTTAGCTGGAAGGCAAAGCTATTTGATAAAGGACTGGACTGCTGGCAGTGTGATCACAACAACAGCTCAGCTCTCTGCCAAAAGCCTGCTAAATAACCAAACTTTTGTTTTAGTTGTGACAAATTAATATCATTTCTGATATTTAATTAAAGGTGTTTGCTGAAATAAATCACAATTTAGGGAGCAACCAAATTTAAGTTTGTGTTTCTATTTTATTTTTCACACATTAAAAAGAGAAAAACAGAAGAACAGAATTGATCATATGTCAGTCCATGTGGAAGATACTGTATAAGGAAGAAAACAACAGGGTTAGCCATTGTGCTTAGGTTATTGTTTTCTTTTGTACTGTCTACCAACAAATATTAACTCATGACTACAATAGATTGCTAAGAGACTGCCATGCTGTTTCCTTGTCCATTATGCAGCACTGTATAAGAACACACCAAAACAATCCAGTTGATTGTTTTTGTCCCTGAGCTCAGATAATGCTAATTATTGTTGCCTGACTTTGTTTTATAACAGCACAGTGGAGCTGTGCAGTGAGACTGACCTTCAAGTCTGTGCGCTGTTTTGAATAGATTATGTTTAACAATTTTTCACAAAATATGTGTTGTGGTTTTTACCAAATTAACCTCAATTTTACACATAATACTTTTGGTAAATGGTAACTCAGGCTAAAGCAAGTGCTTTTAGGATTCACCACTATTTCAGGTTAGTAACTGTGCAGGATTGTTTATCAGTTTCTGCATTGACTTTTTAGCTGTGTCCAATGGGAACCAAAGAAATACCAGTTCATCGGAACAGTTTTATTTGCTTTTCTGTGTTAGCGTCTAGATCATGTGGGTGCTTTTTTTAAATCTCTGTCTCCTTTGAAAGTTTTCCACTTTATTCCAGACATGTGTCTGAATGACTTTTCATTTATTGTGACCATGTTCGACTGTCTTTAATCTCCCCTGGTCCTGTGTCTGGCAGGTTCCTCTTATGCTGTATATGTCAGCAGGGTTCACCAGCATGGGCCATGGAACTAGGGCTGTTCAGGATCCAAATTTACAGCATTAAACGCCCCAGTCCATGATTTTTCTGCCTCTCTCTCCCTCTATCACTTCCTCTTTCCTTATCAAGTTTAATCGCTCCTCATTAAATATATGTAGTACGTATTTGTTATCGATCGAGGACGCAGCATGGGAGTTTGAATTGATTGTCCAATCAAACTGTCTATAAAGATGTTGACGTGGCAGAGAAAGAGCAGTGGCCTGATTGAATACAGGCAGTGAACCATGACACATATACCAAACACAATGTGAAAGATAGTGATTGCATGAAATGCATAAACAAGCAACTTTTCAGTCTCTGATTATTTCAGCTGATCTGTGAAACGAGGAGATAAATACTTTTTTGCAAATAGCTACAAGATGTATTTCTCAGGTGTAATATGCGTATAAATATTATACCACAAGTCCGTTTTGTTGAAGGAATTACATTATAATAATGTGCCACTTTGAGATTTTTTTTATGTTCATAGGGTGACCAGGCTGTGAAAAATGCTAGGTTTGTTTTTTACTTTTTTGATGCTCAGATCAAATGCATTCATCATTTTATAATATTTGTTTTCATATATAGGGGAAATATGGCCACGGTGTGGGTCACTTGTCCTGGAGTTTCACAATTGATTGGATTTTACCACTGTTAAAAATCCCCCCTTTTTTATTTGCCATTCCTCTCTTTGTGAAATCCTGAAAACCAACCAAGTGATAACAGCTGGACTAATATAGATAAGTCTATTTCTGTGGAAACATTAAGGATACACACACTAGTCGCAGGCTCTTCATCTATCGTGCTACTCCATAGTGTAACAGCATGGTGTTTCTATAGCTACAGACACAGTTCGGTTACTGGAGACGATTGGAAGAATATGATACAGGGAGAAAACACCAGGGTGAAATATTGTACATCAGTAATATGACTATAATGAGCACTGTAGGCTATAATGATGATATTAGGAATAGTAATAATAACCCACTTCTCTGTGCTTACATGGGCAGACTGTACAGACTAATATATTTTTCATAACGTTTCCATTATCTGCTGCTGACTGCATGGTGATGCGTGCGCGCTCGGCTTGGCTCCCCGTGCCTTCTCCGCGCGCGCGCCGTGTGTGTGTGTGTCTCCCACTGCGCGCTACGTCTCCACTGCCGGGCACACGTCACGTGTCAGGGCTCCCGGGTCCTGGGCCAAGTTTAGTCCGTGTCAGATCGTCCACGGAGCTCCGGCACAGCCAGGCGAACGGCCCGATCCTCCCGCGCGCCTCGCCTGTCCTCTCCTCTCCACGCTGCGTAACCAACACCTCGGCGAGGATGGACGGACGGATGCGGATGGACGCGCGGCTGATGGATGTGCCCGTTTAATCCAGCACGCAAAACCCCCAGACCACGAGTGCTTGTCTGATTACTTGCAGTGATTTTTGACGGCTGTGGGATTAACACTGATCTGAGAACAGGTGAAAGAAGTAAAGGGTTGTGTGTGGGGTTTTTTGGGGTCGCGGAGAGGAAAGCTCCGGGTTGCGGAGGACAGGCTGGGTGCGCTGGAAACACGGAAAGTCACGGATCATGCTTATGGGAAGTTCCGATTCCGTCTCGATAAGGTATTTTGAAAAGACTAAAGTTTGCTCCTCGTGTCTGTCATATTTATATCCCAGCTTTTATCGTGCCCACTTTTTTTTTACCAGAAAAAGACGCAGGTGATTGTGACTCTAATCCCCCAGGCGCGTCCATGTCCTATGATACCATTTTAATATGTGTGTGTGCGTAAGTAGGTTACTTTTCACCATCCACTCCAATATGAGAGCATGATGAATATTTTTCCCCTTTGTCGTTGGAGAAGGAGGCGTAAATCTGCCTCCAGTCTCAGATGCGCCTTTCTCTCCCAACGGCAGCCAAACAAAGCCCATGAAGGGAAAAAAACGCCATTTACAGAGAAAAGTCCGTTAGCTTGGTTATGGTGACTAATGTTGTGCTGTTTCCGTGTTATTCTACTTATAATAATCAGGATTAGCGCGACATTTGTTGTTTTCGTCTTCTTCTTCCTCTTCTTCTTGTTCTTTTTGCGCATTCCCTGCCCACCAGTGCGTGGTGCGGGCTAAAAGCCTCCAGTAAACCACAGAGCGATCAGTCCATCTGTTCAATCACATAGCAACAGGAAGAGAGAGGGAGACAGTGAAATCAAAAACAAAACAAAACATGCACACTATACCCACTATCTATCACAATATAACAGTGCAGTGTGGATTGTCCTCTTTGTTTGCAGGGTGCATGTTGTGTTTCTCTTTGTCAGTCTGTGGTGCTAAAACATAAGGCAGTTAATGTTTTTCTTTTGTATCATGTCCACACATTATTTCTTTGATTTTCCTCACAGACTCCAGTTGTGTGATACTTTGGTTGTCCATCATAGGGAGAGGGCAGCTTTTGTTCTTTTTTCAAAAAACCAGAGAGAGGAAAAGGTTTGAATCGACAGGAAGCGTTAAATGCCAGGTTAGGAAGCAGATATTGAAAATCCCCGCGGCCATTGATTGCAGGCGAGCGCTCCTGCTTGTGACGGATTGGACGAGGAAGCGGTGCGAGTGTTTATGTGGCTTGTTATGTGACTTGTCTCCAGTGGCTCTTTGCTAAGTGGCTCGTCCTCTTACGCCGTCTTCCTCCTCTGTCACTGTTTGTCTTTGCCTTTGCAAACGCTCCCTTCTTCTCTCTCCATCTGTGCCCCTCTCATCACAGTGTTGTCCGCTCCTTCCTCCTCCCTCTAACCACCCTCTCTCTGACCTCCCTTCAGAGTGGCTCTGCCTGATGCTCTATCATGACTGATGGCGAGGGGAGAGTGCGCTTTCAGTACGCAGAGTGCCATGAGGGGCAGGAGCAGCAGCAGCAGCAGGAAGAGGAGGAGGTGCAGGAGGAGGTGAGGCTCGCTATACCGACGCCCTGTGGGGATGACGCCCAGGGTCACGATGTTGACCCCGGTGGAGGCCGTGATGAAGAGGAGGAGGTGGAAAGGAGGAGGAGGAGCAGTAGCTGTCAGGGGGGAAGGGACAGGTGGAGTCCTGAGGTTCAGGAGCACGAGGGACAAGAACCGGACCTGGAAGTGGAAGTGGGGCCGGCGCTTGGAGTTCGCATCACGGCTCCTATTCGCGATCCAGACTGCGTCTCTGTTGAGGAGGAGCAGCAGCCGTATCCAGCCCTGGCGCCTGTGGCTTTCTTCTGCTTAAAGCAAACGACGAGGCCTCGAAACTGGTGTCTCCGCGTTGTCTGCAACCCATATCCTTTCATACTGGAAATCTAACCCTCTGCCTGACACCCGGTAAGACTGACCATGTCTTCAGTCCATCCAGTGTAAGTACTGGCATACTCACATACATCTGGTGATTGATGCTGTGTAATTCAAAAGCTCTCAAGTCCAGACTGCATGTCTAAACATGAGGATGTCAGCAGCTGTTGTTAATGGGTGTTAATGGTGTGAAAGCGGTGGTCTAGTCATGTAAATATAGAAACTTGTTTGCTCCTACAAGACTAAACAAGCAGCAGTGTCAGACACCGGTGAAACACTGACTGGTCATTTCTCCAAACACCTTGGACTTGATTTCCTCAGACTGCCAAGGTTTTAGCATGTGACATTATTCATGATGTGCAGGGAAGTACAAAAAGTGAACTGGCTTATTGGCTTATTGGCAAAAACTGTAGATACTACTCCAGAGGACATTTGTATGATTGTATATTGCATATGGACTTTGGACTTTGCCTTACAAATAGGACAAATATCCAAGGCCAGGGAGCTGGTCCTGGAATTGGTCAAAGAAAACCATGTTGGTGTGTTTTTCGTAAAGGAGCAGTTCGGCTTCTGTATGTGCCACAAAGACTGAGGCTGCCAAAAGTACATTCAGATAAACTGAAGCAGTGTTGGGCTCATTTGTGCAAATTATACCACTCTGTTGTTTATAGACAGTGTTTCTTGGCTGTCTCCGCTCAGAGGACAAGCTGTCCAAGTGTTCAGTCGCTGTAGGCATGCAAATACCTGTGTGAATGTGGCACAGTTTGTGTTCTGCATCATCTTTTTGAAAGGAGCAAAGAAGCTCGTCTGTGTGTAGGGAATCCCAGCACCGAACGTCTTTAGTCTGCTACGTCAAGCATATTCCTCTGGTTACATCTCAATACTGACTGTTTTTCACAGTGCATTTCAGCGGCCTTACATTTTGCTTTGCTTTGTTTCTGGGTTTAATTCCACTCTTTTGTATTCATATGCCTGGCATTATACATATGGTAGATGGTGCTAACTGTCTGCTATAGACTGTACATCCATAGATGATTTCATAACAATAATGCCTTGTGTTTTGATACATGCGTGGGTGTGTGTGTGTCTTAGTGTCAGTGTGTGCGCATCTTTTGTAGGTGAATCTAGTAATTCTAACGAACAAGGAAATGGAAAAATAAGTGGATAAACATAAGAGCAACAGCTTAAGCTGCAAAGCCGCATGTAAAGGTTCTATTACATCTCCCTCCACATAAAGGTGTGCCACTTCCAGAAAGAGGAGTTGATGATTCATAGTGCTGCAAAAGTTATAGCCCTCATTGCACAAGGCAAGATATTGCCTATGACAGGAGGCGAAACAACCGAACACCTGAGAGACTGGACACGGGATGTGGGGAGGCTTTATTAGATCAGAGACTACATTAAGTCTTTTGTTGGGCTGGTTCAGACAACATCGGACAGGACAGGTATCAGAGCAGCATCTTAAAATACTAGAAAATCGGGCAAGTGCAGATCAAAATGTTTTGATTTGTTGTTGTTCCTAATAGTAGTCAAGCTTCAAAAGAGCTGGCTCGTACAAATTATACCTGACTGACTGATATTGGCGCTTTGAGGCGAGTATTGACGTCGCAATTTGGGAAAAAGTCTGAGAGCTATTTATCAGCCAGTATTTTTGAACACATCACTTTTAAAACCAGGAGAACAGGGGTACTTGTGATTATTGAAATACTCAGTTCACTCAATTCAGTGAAGAAATTTCTTTTTAAAGGTGATTAAATTGGCAGACCTGCAGGCATTTTGGAAATCCTCCAAAAGCACATCTTGTTGGCTGCTTTCAAAATGAGTAAAGCTAAACATAATAAGTGACACAGACAGGACCCAGTCTTTTTCTTCTCGTGCTGATGCAAGCATAGGATAAAAGAAAGTGTATTATACTTGAACAACTGTTCAATATTTTTATTTACAATATTTTTCACATTAGTTTGTATTTTTTTCCAGAGAGGTTAAAGGGCAGCCCAGAATTGACCACTACCCATATAAGCATCCATGCAAAACCTATGAGAAGATGGAAGGTTAATGTACAGCAACACAGGAATTTTGTTTGGGAAAAAAAGGTAAAGTCTAAAAATGATCCCGCTTTGTCCAGTCAGACATTCAGCACGAAACCTAAAGAACATATGGTTTGCAGACAAACGGTTTGACAGATGTTGATGTTGTATTATATGATGTCTGTTATGTTCACAGTGCAGGAGCAGGGATGATGGAGCAGAGGCTGCTGAGGTAGCCCACTGCTTTGAAGCACATGCTTTAATGGTCAGCACATGTGTTTTTTTCTTCTCGGTGTGCTGCTCATATTTCGTTGTGCTGTTGGTGTAAAAACGTATTATTGTTTGGCGACTGCGAGGACTGTTTGTGCCAGTATAACATGGGTAATGAGGAAAGCTCTACCTGTCACATGTATGCCACATGTTATAGCTACTTTTTAGTAGAACCAGTTTTTGTTACTGACCAGCTCTCTGTTTTTTCCCCGTGTGTGCGTGCGTGCGTGCGTGTGTGTGTGAAGGATCCACTGTGTAAGCAGTGCAGAGTTGGTGGTCCACAGTTGGCTATGTAAATATTATTCACAGCATAAATGCTCTGCCACTCAACCACACAAAGGCATACACACTGCCAACAGAGGTCAAGCGAGTCAGTGATCAAACCCTCTCAACCACATTCTCTCACATAGATTCCTCCCAGTCTATTTCATGTATATTTGGGAAACCACTAATCAAGTGTGACAGCAAAAAAATAAAACAGGTGGTCATCATGCTTTTTATGGCTATTGTCAATGATCAACTGGGCTGTTGTCTTTACATAAACATATGAGGATGTTCAGGGAAACGCGCATTATGACTCAAGCTTCAACCCACAGCAGTGAGCCATTTGAGTTATCCGTTCACTCCCTGCTTTGCTCTTGAACTGTCCACCATAGTACATTCCGTAGTTTTCATTTCAGAAAAAGTAGCGATACCCCGAAGATGAAAACAAAAGACATTTTCAGGCTTTTCAACAAGGAAGACTGAATGGGTGTCTGTATTTGTGGGTCCGTGTGGACATATTGGTGCATTTAAGCCTTTGTCGGTTTTATACATCATTATACATCATAATTTTTATACATCATTATGCATCATAGCCTCTGATCATTTTTTCATATTTTTTTGTATTTGGCTGTAAAATATCTGTTATTATTATTATTATAAGCCAGAGGAGGTAAAGGAGTGTTTTTCAAATACATGTCAGCCTTACTCAATGACAGTGCCCAGATAGACTCTTTCAGTGCTAATGGTTTCACACCATCACACGACTGACTGTTTATGGGTGGCTGCCTTGATGGTGTAACAGGATAACAAGCTGATTCATTCTGATTAGAGCAGATTTGAGGGGCAGACAAGGTTAATCCATACAGAGAAGTGGATTCATCATGCTGTCTGTCTCCATTAGTCATCCTGTACTCTCAAACAAGTCGAGGGGGCCTGTTGCACTTACTTCATAAATAAACGGTTTTATGCAATGACACACATACACACACACTTTGGTGCTAAGGACCTGATTTACCCAGGGTCCCCACCGGGGGTGACCTACCAGTCCAAGTTGGACTGTTCAGCATGAGGAATCTCCTTTAAACGTAGCCTAGATAAATATCAGTTTGAAGATAATAATTTGTTGTTGCCTTTGCTTTTAGCATTTGCGTGTGTTTATAACGTCATCTCTGTAGTGTGAGTGATGAAGAGAGTTTGCCTTGGTGTCATCAGGTTGTCCTTCTACTACAGCCAGTCAGCCATCCTGAGATGTGTGTATGTGCATTTCTTTGTGTGTAAATGCATACACAAAGGCTTCTGTGCATGTCTGCCAGACGCGGCTGTATTTATATTGAGCGCTCCTTCTGTGTGTGTGAGTTTGGTGACTCATTATATTTGGCCTGTGCTCACGATAACAGCAGATTGTGGGTCATAAGGTTCAGAGTCAGAGGGATCCTGTTTCTGACGTATGAAACCATGGACAGGCCTCACAATATGTGCTGTGTATATTGCTGTTTATGTGTGTGCAGTGGTAAAACATCGCTATCCAGGAATCTCTTTCAGCGCTTTTTTCATAAAGCAGCAGATGTAGCAACACCACAACAGTATTCACATGGTCCCTCTTACACAAAGTTAAGTCCACAACAAAAATCAAGCATAATGCGCATGGATATTACAAAATTCTAAATACAATGAAAAAAACACTTTCAGTGTGGATGAAGTAGATTGCAGCAAACATATGAAGTAAACCAGGTGCATTTCACTGTAATCATGTTTGTCAGCCCTGCAGATATCTTTGTTTTGTCCCTGAGTGTATTTGCGTGAGCTTGTGAATACACATGTGTTTGTGTGCATGTGTGTGACAGAGAGAGAGAGAGAGAGAATGCATGTGAGCAGAGGTTGTTAAGTTGTGTGTGTTTTGGGATTGTCCCCAGGCTCATTGTTTACACGCTGATTTGCAAAATGACCTGGAACCACAGTACCCAGCTTCATGTGCGTAAACAGGGGGAATATTTGAATGCCAGGAATGAACACGAGTTAACTCAACTGTGCATGCGTGTTTGTGTTTGTTCACGCGTACACACACACACAAACACACACACACACCATGTGTTTAAGCACTTACCCTCTCCTGCCCCAGGCACCAAGTGTTTGACTCCCAGAGAACCACTCCAGAGAACCGGAGTGTTTCGGATTCGGTGTGTTTGTGCTGCGAGCTGTATGGTAGCTGGTGTCTGTCAAATTATGCGTGCCACCGGGGGTATGGGCAGAAACACCTTGATTGGCACGGTCACATCAGCCACAGCTGCCATGGTAGTATGTGGATAACACAGCATGTAGGAGATGCTTTTGTCCACTGATTTAAATAACCAGGATGCAGTGTGGTTATT
>JAFBJQ010000579.1:656419-708919 GCA_016785345.1 Trinectes maculatus | reverse complement strand
CCACTGAACTGACAGTGAACTCACAAAGGGACGAGCAGCGTTAGGGAAGGTGTCACATCCGTTTGCTTTGTCGCCTGAGTGAATTTAGGCATCTCACCAAAGGCTCGGCAAGTTTTCATTCGTTTTGGCTTCATGCACAGACTGACATCAGTTTCTGACAGCCGCAAGAGTCTGGAGGGTACGATATTAAAATGTCAATTTAGAATATTTTCCTCAGTCATGGTTTCGGTTAATTACAGCTCACTGCCACCAGTGTCAAAGTTCTCTATGGTGATGTGAATATTAATCGGGCTGTCAGAATGGGAAGTCATACGTCATCTGTCACAGATTTAAATTTAATATATATGATTATTATTAAATTCATTGCTAAGTATTTATAAAATACACATCAGTACTCTAAATTGTTATTTACTGTGTCATTATACTGTGGCTCCACTTCATACAGTCAAACTAATATAGTATTAAGTGGCTGTTTTTTGAATTTATCTCCAAAATCCATACCTCTGTCAATAATGTCCTGGCACAGTAAGTAAGAATTTCCTGGTGACACAAAATAACATTTGCACCTGACCTGGCATTGGTGCACTTCATTGTCTCACTTTGAACTGATTAGTCACAAAAGGTTAATCTCACAGTGGATTCACGTGGTTGTATTAAATGCCACACGTCTGTTCTGAGGTTAATCTGTGGTGTCTGTCTGTCACAGTGGGGGTTTATAGTAGTGGTGTGTGAGTGGGATCTGTTGTAAACCAGGTGCTAGCCAGCTCCATGTCACTATGATGAAACCTAAATCCAATAATGTGCCTGACCTGTAAATGATCTATTGTTCTCTCTATCGAACTTATTGTTTGTCTGAACTCATTAAGATTGTGCGCATTCACAAACACACGGACGATGGGTCAATGCAGATGCATTCATCTCCTTTCGATGGTTCTGAGACAACATTAATTGTCTCTGGGATGGAAGGCAGCTTCATTAACACCAATTCTATTTGGCTGTCGTGTGTGTGTGTGTGTGTGTGTGTGTGTGTGTCTGTGTGTTTGCTGGGGGGGTGCTCCTTTACATCCATTAAGCTTGAAAAAAAGGCATGGTTTATAGTAGTGGTGTGTGAGTGGGATCTGTTGTAAACCAGGTGCTAGCCAGCTCCATGTCACTATGATGAAACCTAAATCCAATAATGTGCCTGACCTGTAAATGATCTATTGTTCTCTCTATCGAACTTATTGTTTGTCTGAACTCATTAAGATTGTGCGCATTCACAAACACACGGACGATGGGTCAATGCAGATGCATTCATCTCCTTTCGATGGTTCTGAGACAACATTAATTGTCTCTGGGATGGAAGGCAGCTTCATTAACACCAATTCTATTTGGCTGTTGTGTGTGTGTGTGTGTGTTTGCTGGGGGGGGGGGTGCTCCTTTACATCCATTAAGCTTGAAAAAAAGGCATGCTGCTTTCTAATGGGACGCTAATATCACAGTTCAAACAGAATTGAGACTACACCACACACACATGCACACACAGCGTTCTCTGTGACTCGCACACACATTCACGCACACACAAGTACATGCACACACATAGCCTTTGTGCAAGTGCAAGATGAAAGGGCATTATGAATCAGCTGACCCAGCTGCAGTGCAGGAGGCCTGGTGTGTGTTAAACACATCTTGGCTGAGGTGGCTATTTAAAGCACCGACAATCTGCCCAATCACAATGCTACTTACAATTCACTGAATATAATAACAAGTATGAGTGTAGAAACAACACTGCAGAAAACCTTCATTCATAAGTATTGTAGTTTACTCCAAAATACACATATATACATACCTTAAGTGTGGGTTAACATATAAGACATCCTTGACCTTTATTTTAAAACACACTCTCAATTTTAATGACCTGATCTCATTAAAACACATTTTAAGATGATCTGCCTTAAAACAGATTTCCCTTTGTCTGTGTGCCAGGATTTATATGTTCATAAAGTTTAACTACATCTTACGTGTACATTTAATTGTTACACATGATGACTCTTTCATTTCATGGGGGAATATACGTAAATGTAAGACATTTAAACTGTGTCTTAAATAAACATTTGTGGAGGAGAATCAAACGTAGACATGTGAGTCAGATATGATTCTTGGCAAAACATCACTTAGATCTTTATGCTCAAAATCTGCTTCACACTGGTTTACCAGGAATATGAAAATACCAGGGTGCAGGAGGATTTTTGTCTGCATCTGCACTTTTGTAGCAGCATAATCACTTTTATATTCACATCTGCCTCTCAGGTCTGTGATAAATGTGCAGGTCAGAGGTTGCTGACACAAAACAGTGGGTCAGCACCTGCTATCAGTTACAGTTCTAAGTCTATAGGAAGTGAGCTGCTCCGTAAAGGCCTCAGAGGCTCTGGTATGTGTCAACTTTGTGTTGCCAAAGCGCCACATTGATCTAGAAAGTGAGTCACTCCTCGACTATTTAGTTTTTCGTTCCTTTGCTCACTCATTCCTTTGCTCATTAAAAGTTTGGGCCCATTAGGCAGGATGCTGCAGACAGGGCTACAGCTGTTGAGCTGTCAGAGCTAAAGGGGATGACTGAGGGAATGTGGTGTAAGTTGCGTCTGAAGTTCTCTGCATTTCTCCAGTAGAAGCTGTCACAGTGTTAAATGGAACATAGAAACTCTGGACGTCTGCAGTGGTAAATGTCTACAACTTGCAGACAGCTAATTGGAGCACAGATTCGTGTGTTTCCCATCAGACACATAGACAGACTGAGGTTTCAAACCGTATGGAAGAACAATGTTTAGATGGTTCAACTGTCACAGCTGTGTCATCCTGGTTCATCTCTGCCCTCAGTAATTTTCCACTCTTCCGGCCTCTGCTTCACTCCTCCCCTCAGCCACGCCTCCTCATCAGCTCAACTCACCTCACCTGGTTTCACAGCTGCAGCTCATCTCATCAGCCTGGCATATAAGCTCCTCCAGTGCTCTCACTCTTTGCCAGATTGTTCTCTACCATGCGAGACTCTCCAGCGTTACTTCTCTGCCGGATCTCCTGGTGCCGACCCTGCCTGTCCTCGACCTGCTCTTCTCGCCTGCCTCCCAGTGTATCGACCTGCCTTCTGCCTCAGACCTCGTGTTCGGCCTCAGCGTCTTCGGCATCTGCCTGCTCTCCTGGTATTGACTCTCTTGCCTGTCCCCGACCTGCTCTTCTCGCCTGCCTCCCAGTGTATCGACCTGCCTTCTGCCTCAGACCTCGTGTTCAGCCTCAGCGTCTTCGGCATCTGCCTGCTCTCCCGGTATTGACTCTCCTGCCTGTCCTCGACTACTGAGTGTTGCATTTGGGTTCCACACACCCCCGTTACAGACAGTTTGCTCATAGTGACTTTTGAAGCTGTAATACAAACTCTAAGATACATGTATATAGTTATATCAGTAGTCTCTGTTTAGCATTTTGCAGCTCTCTTTATAGTTATATGCCGACACCCATTGTAATATTGATGTCATGTGACTATCCATATGTAATTTCCCCTGTTCCACTTTATATCCTGAATGATTACAGTTCTACACCATTGTTGATTTTAGTCTGTCTCTCAAAGGACAACTGCAGCAGTGGATGGAGAACAAGGCAAAGTTACATTCAAAAACATGAAATGAATATACAATTAAAAGTCAGTCAATCAGTTGGCCCTTTACCGCGTGACGCGATGCGTGCAGCAGTTGGCGTGTATATAGTGTGTGCATATGCTGTGTTATGTCTGTGAGCCGTAACGCAAAATGACGCTGGACTGGTGGTTGGTATTTCTGCCTCCATGTGTGTGTCCAATAGATTTCCAGTGGTTGGCGTGTCTATGAACGCCATAGTGCACATAGTGCAGAGGAGTGCTAACATGAGTGTGTATGACAGACCTCCTACGCACTGAGCTCTGATCTGGTTTGTTCCGGTTGGTGGGCCTTATGTCGGCATGGCAATGGATGCTGGCCCTTCCTTGCTGGGCTCCTGGCGCAGAGGCTAACAAGATACTGTGATAATGAAGGGATCAGAGCACGGCAAACTGTGTGGCAGTGTGTGTAGGTGTGAGGGAGGGGGCTGCATGTGCGGATGCTGGTGTGTGTATCTGTATCTCGGGGGCGTCATCTGTCAGCCCAGCTGAGGACAGTGAAGCTGAAGTCCATATTGACATTTCGTTGATGCTGTTCGTGCAGAGAAGATAAATATCAAAATGAGCCCCGATTTTTATCTGAAAACTAAACCAAATGCGTAATATCTCCTCCTCATTGTTTCATCTTTGTTTCTGCCATGTGAACAATAACTCACCACCTCCTGGATATGTTGTGTAATGACGGTATCAAAAGACTTTGTCCACTTAGTCAGCAGGAGGTGCACACAGCTGCCCCGAGAGGAAAACTGGACTATTCAGCATCACTCACCTCATTTCTGTGCTTGTCAATCTTTCAGTGATTCTCTGCTGTCCTGTCCTGGATCCAGCTCTTAATGGCAAAATACAATACAAATAAAATCTATCTCTGCTCCCACTTTTTAATAAAGCAGTTTCAACAAAGACAGTATTAAGGATTACATACATTTGTTTTTTTCCTGCTGTGCTCTGACCTTGATTTTAGCTGATGTAAATCACAGACGTAGCTCATCATCTTTTGCATATTCTAGTTAAATCTGTTATACATTGCGCATGGTCTGAGTAGATCAATCTGAAACCCCGCGGTGAAACCCAGAATGGGTTACAAAGCTACACACTAATGGCTTCTCCCTAAGGAAAGGTGACAATGACAAATGGAGACAATCTTCCAATTAAATGACTGGTAATGATTCACTTTTAAATCTGATTTAATGACAGGATGTAGGTGCTGTTGTGTTTTAGACCATTGGGGGTGACTACTTCATGAGCTAAACCTATTTAGACAAAATGATCCTGTGGGTTTAGATTTGATCAGCACCTGTGATACTACTGTATGTACTATAAAACACTGAACACCAGCCATAAGGAACCTAAAAGGTGTGATCAGAAAACCCTCTGATCAGTCAGATTTCCTTCTCTATAGAGATTTATTCTTGGTTACACAAGGCGACCATTACTCTTATTTTAAAACCAGATGTTTAGACTGCAGGTAGCTGATAAACAGTTTATCCAGATAAATGTGTCTGGTATCCAACCAGACCAATGTCTTGTCTGTGTGTTTGTTATTTTTTCTCCAGACTGAGCAGAACACGATGTTGGTGCGGCCTTGCATATTATTACCCAATTTGGTATCTGAGTGAGCTGAGCTGAGCTCTGTGTGTGTGTGTGTGTGTGTGTGTGGTTATCCATATTCAGTGTTTTTTCAGAAGGATTAGTATCAGGTGAGGTGGATCATACTGACGTGTTTGTGTGTGAGTGTGTGGTGTGTGCATACACGTGTGTGTAACTTAAGTTTGCAAGTAGAAAGTGGCCCCAACCTCCAAGTGTCTCTGTGCCTCTGTTTATGCCTTTGATACCTGCAGAGATGGAGGGGATGTAAAGACAGACGGAGACAGGTGCATGCAGGGACAGATGCTAAAGGAAATAAAGCCAGTGTCTAAGGAACCGTCATGTTTTTGAAGCACAATGACTTGTTTTGATATCTGTCATTTTCACCAATGCTTTGCTCATATAGGGAAGAAAAAAGAAATATACAGGAGATGTATGATGTAACCATACATCAAAGTAAAGCTGTGTAGCTCAGGCTTTTTCTTGGTTACAACTGACCATGTTATTGCAATTAATGTTTTTTTTTGTATTTTTGTCAACCTCCACAAGTTTAATGTGTTCAACACTGCTAAACACATGAAGCTCTTTTCTCTTTTTTTTTTACTTTTTGACTGTATTTGTGCTGGAGGACATTTTGCTTCTCTTACAACATGAAAGGAAACGACTCTCTCTGTTTCGGCGGTGAAGCTGAGGAAGGAGACAGTGACACACGAATGAGAGGCAGGTGGAAGTGATGCAGAGGACGAGACAAAGTGACCAGAATGAGAATGAGACATCCATGTGGACTTTTTTAAAAAATGGCCGACCTGCACTGAGTGCTCAAGTCCATCAAAGAGCTGTTTCGTCTAAGTACCACTTGACTGGAAGAGCTGAACTACCCTGTGATTCCGACTCTCCTGGAACTGAGTAAACATCGCCTAACCACAGATTAGTCCCCCGGGACGACTTTCAGCAAAACCACCAATGGCAAAGTGCACTGGTAATGTTGCACAAGTGGAAGAGAATTGTGTTCTTCCCAGGAAATCCTCCTGAAGTGAGCATGTGCAAAGACTAAAAAACCCCAAAATGTAGCCCTAATGTAGAAAGCAGCGGGAGTGATGGAACGATGAATTATCATGTGTCAAACTAAAAAAATTAATAAAATTAAATTAACTTTTCCCAGTGGGGTCTCAGTTTTGATCAAGGAGTCTTTCTTTCATCCGATTAAGCTTTATTTGTGATTATTAATAGAATCACAGGCTCCATGTATACACAGCCAATAAAAGCAACAAAGAAATATGCTGCACGTTGAAGGAGAGACGTGAAAGAAGCACTGTGAGGTAGGAGAGTGAGAGGAGCGAAGAAGTTCAGACATGACAAAACAACAAAGAGAATAAAGGAGAGGTGAAGAAGGAAGAAGCTGAAACAAAAGAAAATGCTGGAGAGAAGACACGCAGGAGATGGAGACATGGATGTGGGGAAGGAAAGGGAGGCAAGAGGATGGCAGGAAGACGAGAAAAGAAGAAATGAGAGAGGGAGCAGGAGGATGAGGAGGAGGGACGGACGAGAAGATGCGGTTAAGTTTCCTGCAGTGGAGAAAGACTGCAGTGAGGCACAACACCAAGAGATGCAACTTCACACAGGAGTGAGATAGAAACTAACTCTTACTGTGTGTGTGTGTGCGTGTGCGCGCGCGCGTGCGTGCGTGTGTGTGTGTGTGTGCGCGGTTTTCCTTCTTTGTTTGTGTGTGCTCGGTCACTGAGGTGATTTACAAAGCCTCTGGAAGTGAACAGCTTCTCCTGCGTGGTTTGATCAGCTGCTAATTGAATTGGAGAGACTAATGAGAGGGTCTGAGAGATTGTTCATTGTTTTAAGGAAATCTGGAGCAATTCCTTGAGGACACACACACACACACACACACACACACACACACATTATGCAGTTATGTGCTTATGTGATCACACATATACAAAGGCACCCAGGCACGCAAAACAAAAAATGCCAACAGATGATGCAGCACATGAAACACACACACGCACAGCTCAGAGAACAGGTAGAGAGAGAAATGGCAGTGGTGAACATGAGAACCAATAAACAGTGGATAGCACCAGATAAGCAGCTACGAGCTCCTTGAGGCTCTTCTTGATAAAGACTTCAGTTTTGGAGCAGAATGTAAACAACCGACGCCCTGGGGTCATTTCTACAAAAGATGACATACACTTAAAGTCCAAAATAGATTCTTTATTTTGGTCTCGCGTTGCCAGAGGACAGTGCTGCAGAACTGAGACCATTTGTTACAATGACACAGAGCATCTGTATTTTTAACTTTCAACATGTTTTTGGTTCGGGGGGGGAACTTGTAGAGCAGCAGATGGCAGCTGAAAGATGTTTGTGCCAGCATTTGCATCCTTTTACGTCGACGACTCCACCATATTGGATTTTATTATTTCGGCAAATGCATATGCCGGCGTACACATATGTGAGAATCATGCCTGCTAATTGCATATGTATGTGTGTGTGTGTGTTTTAGAAAGAGCCACTTTGCCGATGTGTTTAATGACAGGCCTCTCACAGCTCCCCTCATTAGGAATAATGGAGGACCTCTGTACAGGCCAATTTATTCTGCTGCCGCTGCGCTGTAGCCAGACACGCTGCTCGCTAGAGAAGTAACTACAGGTCGTGGTGACACAGAGCACAACAACTATAAGTGTCTGACTCAAAATCACGTCTCCTCAGTGTCTCGGTGGCCGAACAAAGTACACAAAACTCACCCTCATTCTGCCTCAATCAAGCTAGTGTTCCAACACATAATCTCTTTGGATGTTTTCTCTCTGAACCTCTATTCAACGTCTATTAGCCCCAGCTCGGCTCTGGGCTACTCAGTCTGCATCACTTTTAGAGCAGCTGTGTAAACTGGGCTTAAGTCCCTGATCACACACAATCGCACAAACATGACAAATGGTTGCAGTTTCCATTTAAGAGATAATGTCTGTAATGATTGGTGACCCTGTATTGCACAGCTGTGCTGCTGCAGACAGACAGACAGACAGGCAGACAGACAGACAGACAGACATCTGACAAAGTAATCAAAACCACCTCTGCTGTCGTTCCCCCTACAGTGTCTCCAATACCCCATTTTCCATGAGGACACTTGCATACTCACATACTGAAAATAAAAGCAGCCGTGCTGCTGTGGTTGGTATGAATAGAGAAAGGAGAGTATTAGGCAGAGTCTGGAATAAGCCAACATTTGTAGACTCATTCTAAGTGTCTCCCTGTTGGCTTCTAAACCTGCCAGTTTGAGCTGAAATACTGTCAGCATAGGTTGTAAATTTGGCTCTCGGTGCTGCTATCTCTCCTCTCCTGCTGGCACGTTATCTTGGCTGATAATTGGCCTTTTAATAAATATGAATTCTCACCAGTCGCTGTCATTCACCACCGACGTAATGGGTGTGATGCACTTTGTATGATTTACTGGGAAATCTGAAAAAAAATAACGAATCCTTAATCAGAGATGGTTATATTTTCAATTGGATTCACAATGATTTCATTGTTATGTTTGTCCTGTCTTTCTGAAGCTCCATCGTGAACTTTATTTATTTTATGGTGCATAGCTTTACAAAGTGGACTCCTCATATGTGTATTAGTTTACTCGCTCTTCGGAGGCATCACTGTGTGAGGGATGTGAGGGATGAAAACAAAAGAAAGGATGTAAAATCTGTCACTTTCACAGAAGAACTTGTTTGTTTGATGTTTTCTTTTGGCTCAGTATAAAAGTCTCTGCTACGTTTAGCTGTGACAGATAGGTCACTTTTTCTTCTGTTTCCCACTTCGCCCTTATCCAGCCTCACTTCCGACACACACACACACACACAGACACACACATCTTTTCCAACTTTGCCCCTAAAAACCACAGTCCTTGACCTCTAAGCATTCTCGCCACTGGTGACAGCTCTGCTGCTCAAACAGCTCCAGCGTCGACCCAAACTTTGTCTTTGTGTTTTGGTGGAAAACAGTTATTATTTATCTTCGAAGGTCTATCAAGGAAATTCATCTTGAGAACAACAGCACCAGACACTTTCTGAGGAAGTGTATTATGAACTGTGAAACAGCATTGTGTTAAAGATGACAGGAAAAGGGGTGAATGAGGTAGAAGATAGAGGGAGAAAGGCAGTGCAGTCTGGGTAAATTCAGTCCAGTTAATTAGGAATTTAAGGTAATGAGGACGAGAGTTGATGGTGAGACACCACACAGAGAAAGAGAATAGTGGTGTGATGGATTTTGAAGGCTGATTGAGCACCACCAGTGTATCAATCTATGGCTGGTCCTTTTCTGACCATTAATTACACACACACACACGCACGCGCGCACACACACACACACACAAGCAATGCGTTGCAGGCCACGTCTGAGATCTGTTTCTTGTAGTGGTCAGTGACTCAGAGAAGAGGGCCGGCTGCCTTCCACTATTCCATCAAAGGCCCATTAAACCACTCATACACACACACATCTCTCTCTGTCGGTCTCTTTGTATAGCTTCTCTTGATGCCCCCACGCCCCTATCCTGTGTGTCTTTAACTGTTTTTAATGTATTCTCCTTTATGGGAGAGGTCGTATATTGCCGTGACACCAGGAGCTTAGTCGATGCCAAGTGTGTTACGGTGAAATGATTCCCCAGCACGAGCGGTAACACTCTTTCTAACTTTTAAAGTAATGGGCACGGGGGATAATCTTTGGTGCCATAAAATGCAGTGTGTCCTTTACTCACGCTGCAGAGAGAGGGGGGGGGGGGGGGAAGAGAGAGAGAGAGAGAGAGAGAGAGAGGACAGAAAGTGAAAAGGCAATCCAGTTTATTCAGCAATAAGTGCCTGTGACAGAGAAGATAAATGTGATTTTTCTGTTACGGCATTACACAAGCAGGTGTGTGTGTGCGTGTGTGTGTGACTACTTTAATCTTGTTCATTCTTTTGTTTTTTCTGCAACAGTGAACACATACAGTGAATGCCACTCCTTTTTGCGGGGTGGGGGTGGGGAGTGGGGGCTGGGGTTCTGGGTATGCATCTACTTTATCTCCAAGACGCAGACAGGTCTGACCTTTAACTTTACAGGAACAGTAGGAGAAGGGAAGAAAATCATGGAGAGAGGGGCAGATAGTGGGAAGAAGAAAGAAGCGCTCTGCTGTGTATTGGCGATCATTACCTAGTGCTGTCTCCTCTAACTGACTCTTCCTGCACACTGCTGTTATTAATACTGTAAATTGCGCGCGCACACACACACACACACAAGCAATGCGTTGCAGGCCACGTCTGAGATCTGTTTCTTGTAGTGGTCAGTGACTCAGAGAAGAGGGCCGGCTGCCTTCCACTATTCCATCAAAGGCCCATTAAACCACTCATACACACACACATCTCTCTCTGTCGGTCTCTTTGTATAGCTTCTCTTGATGCCCCCACGCCCCTATCCTGTGTGTCTTTAACTGTTTTTAATGTATTCTCCTTTATGGGAGAGGTCGTATATTGCCGTGACACCAGGAGCTTAGTCGATGCCAAGTGTGTCACGCTGAAATGATTCCCCAGCACGAGCGGTAACACTCTTTCTAACTTTTAAAGTAATGGGCACGCGGGATAATCTTTGGTGCCATAAAACGCAGCGTGTCCTTTACTCACTCTGCAGAGAGAGGGGGGGGGGGAAGAGAGAGAGAGAGAGAGAGAGAGAGAGGACAGAAAGTGAAAAGGCAATCCAGTTTATTCAGCAATAAGTGCCTGTGACAGAGAAGATAAATGTGATTTTTCTGTTACGGCATTACACAAGCAGGTGTGTGTGTGTGTGTGTGTGTGTGTGTGTGTGTGTGTGTGTGTGTGTGTGTGTGTGACTCCTTTAATCTTGTTCATTCTTTTGTTTTTTCTGCAACAGTGAACACATACAGTGAATGCCACTCCTTTTTGCGGGGCGGGGGTGGGGGCAGGGGTGGGGGGAGTGGGGGCTGGGGTTTTGGGTATGCATCTACTTTATCTCCAAGACGCAGACAGGTCTGACCTTTAACTTTACAGGAACAGTAGGAGAAGGGAAGAAAATCATGGAGAGAGGAAGCAGATAGTGGGAAGGAGAAAGAAGCGCTCTGCTGTGTATTGGCGATCATTACCTAGTGCTGTCTCCTCTAACTGACTCTTCCTGCACACTGCTGTTATTAATACTGTAAATTGCCTCCCTCCAGAGCCACACCTCTAAAACACATTGCACACATTGTGTTGGGAAGAGAAGCACAGCTTCGCCGACTGTACACTCATTACTTTATACTGGATGAGAGAGCACAAACATCACATTGATCACAATCAACAAACATTAGGATTGTTCATAGTTACACTTACACTGGTGTTGTAGAAGACTCTGGTCAGGTGCAGTGTGTTTGAGCAGAGCCTACAGTTTGGCCCTTCACTCCTGTCACCTGAGATGAATGAAATGATTGGATGAGCTTTTTATAGCCATCTGGCTTCAACGCATGATCGAGGCATTTATCTTCGTGTTGTCAGAGCCTTTCATGTATTTGCTGCTCTCGCGATGTGATATCATGAATCAGGACACAGTGCACAAAACACAGGCCCATTTATCTGCACGGGGCAACAGCCCGGTGTTGGTGGAGCAGGTTACTACAGTGGATGTGACATGCTTGATCACACCTTGACAATGTGCTCCACTCGAACTGGACACTGTAAATAGAACCTAGCTCCTTCAGACGGCTGCACAGCGAGTTCATCAGCGGAAAGTGAAGGCCTTAATACACGTGAGCGGCTGTAGATGACAGGAACTGGAAAGGTTCAGCCATTAATCTTTGCAACCGGTGTTCCTGGCATCACCACATTAATCCAAACATACAATGCAAAAGTAAATACACATTGGTTCCGAGGTAAGACGATATATTTATAAAGCATTTTAAAAACATTGCCTTTATATTACATTCACAGCAAACGTGAATTTCAGAAATGCTTCAATACAATTTTAAAAATATACTGACATTGCAAAATATGTATAATAAATATAAAAATAAATTCAATTTTCATGTGTTCAATTTCTATGTTTTTGATTTTTGGCTGTTTACTGGTCGTAATGTTTAAGCTGTATAAGATCAAGTCTCAACCGTTATAATAATGGTTTATAATTACATCTCAGGAATCATGGACAAATATTATTTTTAAATATGTATATTGGCCAATATGTCTGAATGTTCTCCGAGCGTCAGTGTGCGTGGTGCCGTGTCTGGTGGGTTGTTGTGACAATAATACTGACCAGGAGGAGAAAAACAGGCAAAGTGCTACAACTGCATGAAAAACAGTCTGAGAGGTTCAGTAGAGGTTGAATAAAAGAGACTAATTATGTGGATGATGAGCGTTTTTGTTTTTTGCTGCACGTGCGTTTTCGCGAGCCCAAGTGTGTGTCAGGAACAAAGTGAGTGTCTGTGTGTGTAAAGGCTTTAGACTAATCTTGTATATTTAACTGGATCAAAGTTGGTATTGAAGCTGTGTTTGGAAGTGTGATCTAGATAATGGACTCTTGTCTCCACACACATTCAGCAGCTCGAAACACAAACACACACACACACAGACACAAACAAACCCAAACCCATACCTGACAGTTGTTTGTGTATACATATTTACGTGTACGCTGTTTGTGTGCATTTCTATATATGTGTGTGTGTGGTTTGTGTACGTGGTCCCACATGTCTGGAAATCAGAGAAAGGAATCCTCCAGCCTTTGGCTGGATCAGGGTGGTTGCACACTGACATGCTCCGCCGTACACAACGCCAATAATCTCTCTCCTAATACACACCGCGCACGCACACATTTATTCACTTATACACACTCACAGCAGGAGGCTGTCAAGTACGGCTGTTGCAGTGTTCTGTTTTGTTTCTTCAAGCATGTGACAGCTCTTAGACAGGAGGCGCGAGATAAGGAAGGACAGGGGAAAGGAGACAGTGGAGAGCAGTGTGAATGCAGAGGAAGTGTCCCAGAGAGCAAAATGAACGAGAACACAACAGAATAAGATAACAAAACTGAATAGATATGATAGTGACAAGCATCAGTCATCAGAATTTGGTACCTAATGTCATATCATGTTTGCTGTTTTATAAGATCCTTCATGACTTTTATTTACTCATGTTTATTTATAACTGCTTATGACACCATTGAACTAATTGTTGTTAATTGCAGCACATTTTCAGACACATATTTCAGGGTAAGGTAAATGGTTGTCTTTTTGTACCATTATTGAAATTGGATCCGGCTGTATTGTGATTTGAGGACTGACTGGCTGCATAAGAATCCTGTCACGTCAAGTGCATTAAGATAAACAGAAGGTGTGTGAATGTGTAAACATCAGTCTGACAGAAAAGTGAGTCAGTGTTTGGAAAGTGTCGTCTGCCCACACATTCCCCACAGCGCCCTGGTCAGCGTCTCACAAAAGCCCTCTGGTCAACACTACTTTAGCCAGGGGGGGATTTTAGCCTTAGTTATCTTCCCTGAGGGCTGCAATATCCTGAACTCAATGTGCTGCATAAATTTCCACAGTGACATCAATGCAAGAGCAGAAACTCTGCGTACTTTTGAATTTGTGCCAAATCAAGTGGTGTCTGAACGGATTTGGCTCCTCACACCGACAGTGTGTTTTCTTTGGCCACGGTTACAGTAGAAGCGCTATTTCATCAGATTAATGTTGCCAGGCAAACTAAAACTGTAAAAAACAGTCCTGTTGGATGTCATTGTAGATCACGCCTTTATGGATAAGTGCATCGGCTTGTTCGTTAAATATATTATTATAATGCGGTCATGTAGATTATGTACCAATAATGGCAAAAGGGATTCCACTAATACGCATAAACTTTCTTCTACATTTCAGGAGGAAGTGAGCTTTAACTACTTAAAAAAGGATGTTGAAGGATGTCAATATAAAAATACAGAGGTCAGTGTTATTTAGGGAACTTTTAATTACTTGTTTGGTTTAAGTCCAGTGCAGAATATTTCCTTGGGGATATTCTGCCCCTGTCTTCTAAAACGCTGCAATATGCAGTCAGAGCTCTGTGATTCTCTGTGAAAAGCCTCCTGCAGTCGGTGCCTGTCCACCCACACCAGTCGGAGTATTATGGTATGGCTCATTCACGCAGGGAGAGTGGCTACTGTAGATACTTTATCTGTTTCTATGGAAACCGCAACTTGAGATGCAGCCAGCTGTGAAACAAACAATATTTACCTGTCTCCGAGTCACACTTTTTTTTTTATGTGGTGTGTTTGCATGCTGTCGATGTATGTGCAGAACCAGAGGTGCTAAATCTCCGGCACCATGTATTTTACTGTGCGCCACACACGTTTGGTGCCGCAGCGTAGTATGGTGGTGTGGTACTTCAGATTCAAAGCATTCAACAAGGTTTCAACAGCCACCTACTTCACATTTCAGACATTGTTGAGTTTGAATTGGTAAAACAGATTTTTAAAAAATGACCTAAACTTGAAAAGCAGGCAAGACGCCAGGCTCACAGGGTGTAAGCATTGGAAAAACAGCTGGTCACCAGCTGGATTTATAACTCTACTTAGGGGAAAAGTTATTTCTTGTACAAAATTTACTTGCTACACTGCTTTGGATGTTCATTTTCATACATCTTGTTATGCAAATACCTTTGGCATTGGACAGGACTCCAGCAAGAATTTGTAGTTGCATAACACAGGAGTGTTATGTTTATCACTCAGTTACTGCATGGGGAAACTCTTGTGTCAAAGCAGACGCTGCAGCGTTGTTAGGAAAGATTTAAGTTTACTTGCGTCTCGGAGCTTCAAGTCTGATGCTGACGACACAGCGGCTGTAAAAACCAGGCAGATGAACACGGCTCTGTGTTCCTCCAGCCAGATTTAGTGCGACAAAATAACACTTTCATGCGTGTTTGTGTGTGCCTGGGCTTGACTGACAATGTGTTACGCTTTTCTATTTGTTTTTCGGTCTTTGTCTCAGAGATTGTATCCGTAACCCCTTTTTTCTAAACTGATTTGGAAAACTGGAAAGATGGTCCACATTTCCCCATTTCCCCTGATGGTGTGTGAAAGTGAGTTTGTGTGTAGGCGCCAGTGTGCGGGGAAGAAACCGTGTAGGCATAAGTAATGAATATATTGTCACTTTCCATTTGCTATACTAAAACTGCGCTGCACTCCTCTGCAGGAGGAAACTCTACCGACTTCGGTTAGCTTTGATGCTGGAGGGCAGGAATGAGGGAAAGAGGGAGCGAAGGGTGAAGTGGTGCAAAAATGATGTAAGATCCACAATCCAGAGAATTGCAGAGGAGTAGATCAGGGAGTTGTGGCGGTACAAAGGTTTTGCAGATGGACAAAGACAGAGACAAATTGTGTGTGTGTGAATGCAAGTTGACCAGTCGAGTCCAAATCATCAGAAAATTATGTTCTGCAAAAATGTATTCATGAATTGGATTTAATGCCTCTTTTTATCATTGTTGAACTTCAACTACAACATTATACTTACCTGGTTATTATCTGCTACACCTTAACATTGGTGAACAGTAACTAAATAAAAGACATAATAACAACTTCCTGCTCTGGCCCTGACAGGACGCAGTGAAATATAATTTAATATTAAGTAAATCAAGAGGAAAAACTATCGAGAGATTTATTGGTCTTTAATGCACAATTATTCATTGCTTGAGTTGCTGAATATAAATAACACTGCATATCCCATTTCCATGGCAGGGGTAAGTATGTTCCATCATTTGAAAAGAAAAGCAAAACAGAACAAATTCTAGCTTCTGATACTAAAATTATTTTCTCTCTGTTCCTTCGAGCAGTCCATGGAAGCTCTGTTTCCATGGTAATATTCAGTAGGCTTATGGTCTGCCTGTTAATGTAGAATATATTGGGACATTTGTGGTGTGGCTGCATTTAGCTGTTTGTTCTGTGCATGAACACAAACGGCGCTGCACCAGGCAGCGCACTGAAAAACACATCAGCACTTTCACCTAATGTTGTCTGTCATATTGACATTAGTTAATATTAACCTCTGTACTTCCCGTGACAACCACCCATGACGCCATGGAGCAGTTGCCATGGCAATCTGCAACACTTGCCCCAGGTGGATCCCTTGTTGCCAACTGTTGCCACAGTTACAGTAAATACATTTTACTATTGTTTACTGATCTCTGCAGGCCATTGAAATATGAGCAGTTTTGAGATCTGAGATAATTTATTTTCCCTGACCCTGACCATGAGTCACTGCTCAGTGAGTGAAATATTTAAAGCTGAGATGGTAGAGGTCAGTGTGATGCATTCACTTATTTAGTAATGAACTGGGGCATCCCTGGTACATTTTAAAATACAGTATATTATTTATTAAGTATTAAAGATTGATTATGTCAGAAATTGTGGTCTGGTAATGGATTGATACTAATAATAATACTAATTATTATTATTGTTGTTGTTGTTATTATTATTATTGTTAAGATTTTTTTCTGGGTTGCCTGAATGTTGTTCACCTTATATTTTCTTATTATATAAGGTGACCAAAAAAAAAACATTTTCCCTTTAATAGAATTTTTCAATTTTGCTCCACATAAACAAAGTTTTGTACATTGAATAAATATATGAAGAAACAATGGACATAAACACGTAGCACTCCATTAAGCCTTGACACCACCACTCTCAGACGACAGGTCAATGTAGATCACACTCTCAAAAAGCATTAATTGCGCCTAATAAATAACAGTAACAGGACACGCTGTGTGTTCAAGTTCCCTCCTGGACTCCAGTACCTGAGGTCTGTGATCAACAAGTTTTCCAGTAATCTAACACGCCCTTGATTGAAGAAGCAAACCTTGGATTCTGTGTGTGCTGAAGGATGTGCGGAAAGGAAATGTGGTTCCTATGGTAACACGACCTGAAAATATGGGAACAAATTGAATTACTTGTCTCGATTTGTGCCCCTCGCTGCCTCTGATCTCCATTTTGTGTCTTCCTGTCTCTTTGTCGTGGTCCGTCCCTCTCGGCCCTATCCCCCCAGCCCCCCGCCGTCTCTCCGATGGGCCGAATAGAGGTGATTTGTAGCAGACTGTCAGGAAGGAAGTTGTTACATCTAAGTGGCCAATTAGGGTTAAAATGAAAGAGGAGCACTGAATCAACATATTCAACAATCTGTCATATGTCAGATATTGGCCGCCTATGTGCATGTGTAGGTGTTGTGTTTGTTTGTTTATTTTGTGCATGGCTGGCTGTGCTGGGGATGAGAGCAGTGAAGAGGAGTTATTTTACAGCTCTGGGGCAATAAGCAGAAAATTTCATACAGCGCGCCAAATCATGGCCCGTGTGTGTGTGTGTGAGTGAGTGAGAGAGAGAGAGAGCGAGAGATGTGGCATTTCTGTTTCAGAACTAGATGCAGGAGGTGCTTCTGTATCTTTCTTTGTTCCCCTTTTTGCGGTTTCCTTTCACATTTTTATCTCTCTGGTGTCTCTCTTTGTTTTCCTGTCGGCCTTTCTGTTAATCCACCTTTTATTCAGTGTCTTTCTCTTCGTGGCCGCTCCTCCATCAGCCTTGCAGGAGCCATCGCCTCTGTTCCCAAATGAAAAAAAGTTTTTCGGTGAAGACATTTGTCATCTTTTAATAGCTCCAAGATTTTGTCGTGCTGGAATAATCCTTTCAGTGTGTTTGTGATAGAAGGAAATTCATTAAGCCTCAGAATTTGTCTGTTCTTCATGTCAGAGGCGAGTTTTCAGTCTTCTCATGCACAGTCATCTATGAATGTGTATTGTGTCACCGGTGGAGACTATGTGTTGGTTCTTATCAATAATGACTTGATCTATATGGAATTAGATTTGCATTTTAACAACATCAGCTTATTGAAAACTAATGAGTTTGTGAGTATACTTTTTGAGCTTTTGCAGAAATCTTCCTTTATACCTGTGCAAATATGGTATAAGTGGCAATGTCAACCATCTCTGTTTGTAGACAATTAAAAGGGGTAACTTGTTGAGAGGAAAGAAAAGCAGCAGCCAGCATAGCATCAGCTTGAAGCCATTAAAGGGCACAAATATTATGCAAGAATTTCATAATCTAACATGCTATTAGATTACACCCCTGATAGTGACCTGGGTCTGAACATTTTGCTTTGCAAAAAGCTCATTTTACTTGAGCAGAGCACTCTTTTGGACCGTTTGAGTAAAGCACTCAGTTTGATTGAAATGTAACATGTAGTATGTTGAACCAGTGAGTTCTGTTTGACAGAGTGGAGTTTTGGCTGAAAAAGCTGGTCAGGGGAAGTAAGTTTACCACAATACAACGTCTCCATTGTGAATCATACATAGTTTTCACTCCAAATTCCACCAGATCTCATTATTAGTCAAATCATGTATACTCACAGTGGTATCTTAATAACACAAATATACTTTTAATAATAATAATAAGAGCGATTATTATTATTGCACTTTCTTCTCTGAACACATCAATAAAGTAGGAGATCTAAAATCAGTAGTCAAAGTAATGGTCAGCTAGTGTTGGAGCAACACATTTGATTTCGTCCTCTCTCCTTTTAAGCACATAAACGCAAAGGCTAAATGCCAAACGTGTAACTCATTCTGATTTGGTTCTCGGTGTTACATTCCATGGTGATTATCATCAGCACTATGGTGACATAGACGTGAGATAAGGTGGCTTATATAATAGTTATCAGTGGAGGTAGTGTGCCTGACTGTTGCACGCATGCATGCATGATGCACCTTTTTACACTTATTTTGGATGCTACCTTGGATGTTGTGTAAAGGTGTGTGTTCTATGTGACTTGGACATGATAGCTTGTGTTTCTGATTATCGGTCATTGTGTTGTTTATATGGATGTTATGTGCATGTTAGCTGTGTATAACATTACGTAACTACTGTCATCAGTGTATATGCATTGTTATTGCCATATGCACATGTACGACTTGTTTTTGTGTGTGGGTGTTTGAGTGCACGTGAATGTGCGTGCAGCCCGTTGCCTGGTTTGTGTCCAGATGTCCATATGCTGCCAGGCAGGACAGGGCATATGGCCATCTGGTGGAAGATAGAAATGCAACCAATCAGCTTTGACCTTTTGATTTGGTCTCCACAACGGAGCCAGGATTTACTTTATCATGCTCATTTGTTGCCTAGTTTCACTCCATTATCATCATTTCTGTTACTGTTCTTGGAGGAGAAAAATGAAAGAGACTCTTACATTTCTCTTCTTCAGATGTTTGACAAGGATTACAGAATTACATGTGATGGTTCTAAATCACTAAGACTGCAGTTGACGTGGTAATGCAGGACAGATGCACTGATTGGAGACTTGAGTGATCCAGTGTTGTATGTTACTGTAAACTTATGGACAGAACAACATAATGAAAGCCAGGGAGCAGCTCTGGCCTTTTTTCACTTAATATAGAAAGTCAGGCAGAAAACTACTCCTCAGTAAAGCTATTACATTCTCTGTGTCCATTGGATGTGTTTACATAAGTTCATTGTTTCAGTGGTTTGCAGAAACTTTTTTTGGTCCTGTATTGGTGCCATCCCAAATATTCTGCTGTGATATTCCAGTCATTCCCTGGAGTCTATTGGCTTTCGAATGAAGAATAAATAAAATATAATAATAAAGTCTGCTGGATACACAGTTTAATACTGTATCGTAGATTTCATGCAGTTCTGTCGATACATAAGATAAATTCAAGGACCGTATGTATTGTTTATAACTGTCATTTGTTTTACTCTTTGTACTGTAGATCTTTTTGTTTCCTCCCAGTCACTGGATTTATCTCTACTTTGTATTTGTGAGTGTATCCGAGCAAACAGTTTAGCAGTCAGCAGGGCTGATCTATGTAGCACACCGAAGGAGAGAGAATTATAATGTGGGGTCAGCACTATGGTCCTCTGGAGAGCCATGAGCCTCCCAAGCACACAGTTGACCAGAGTGCTGAAACACTGTTCCACATTAACTGGACAAGTGCAGGAGCTCATTTTCAATACATCATGAACCGACCGCCCTTAGTTGAATTTGTTGTGGGAAAGATTGGATCTGAACAGCGTTCGATCGTCTGCAAATGTACTACCTACGATGCTACTTAAACAGGATTAATAGAATAACACATTCGAGATGAGGCTTGTAATGTTGGTGTGTTTCCATGAGGAGATTATACATCATATTGTGGATTGCATGTGGATTATGTGGCATGTATGGGTATGTGTTGTTGGCATGCAGGGGCAGGAAGAGCAGAGACAGAAAAGGAAATGAGAGCGGAGGTGACCGCCCCCGTTCCCACCCTTCTCCCTTGACAATATAGAGCGTGAGACTATAGTTTAGAAAGGAGGAGGAGGAGAAAGAGGATGGAAGAGTGCGGGAATGAAGGGGGAGGCTGTACCAGGGAACCATTTAAAGGATGTAAACAAACACAAACATGCTGACAAAAGACACAAAACACTCCACCTTCCTGTCCTGTTTTCTCTCTGTGGACGGTTCGCCAGGATCCTCGGACTGCGGTCGGTTACTTAGCAACCAGAATCTTGTCGAAACTGTGTCACAGAGTGCGACGGAGAGCATCGAACCCAATGAGAGTGGCCCTCACAGTCACTGTAATCAACCAGCGATATAATTTGCACAATCCGACAGGAATCCATTCATACGCAGAGGAAGTGCCCCATATTACAGAATAAAGATGGCACTGTGCTTCATTTTACTGAATCCAAACTAGGTCAACGAAAAGACCCAAATCAGCAATAGTTCAATCTTGTGGCTCTTCACCACAAGCCGAATCAGTTTTTATGCAGGATTTAAAACTGGGTCACAAATATATTGCTTTTTTTTTCGGTTAAAGGAGAAGGTTAAAGAAGCAGCCAAATTTAAACTTGACATTCAGGTGACTCAATGCAAAACAAACCACTCAGCCTGCAAAAACAGTTGCATAATATCTTCTGTGCTTTGTATGAGCTTTGTCTGAAAATAACCCTGATGATGTCAGGGTTATCACATGAGTGATTTCATGTTCACTTTAAACACAAAAAACAGAAAGGCTGCATTATTAAGAAACTGTCGTTAAAAAGGCATCATGGGATATGAAGGATTAAATGTTTATATATCACCCACTGATCCGTTAAATCTGTCTGGTATTAAATCCCATCACCAAATGGAACTACAATAATAAATTGGCAGATTTCTCCTTTAATCAAATTATTTAAACCTGCTGGAAACTGTACTTTCTCTATATGTTACTGCTGTGGATTTATTATTAGGGGACTTTTAATCAATTAATGGGATTTTCTTTGAATAAGAAAAACACCACCCTTGTGGTGATAACTTGCTAATGTTGTACATGATACATGATTGGACTATTCTGCTAATACATGTACAGGAGCCCGTACCTCAAGGTCAACATTGTGTGTGTGTGTGTGTGAGTGTGTGTGTGTGTGTGTGTGTGTGTGTGTGTGTGTGTGTTTGAAGAAGTACAGGTTTAAGGCCAGGATGCACCATATGCAGCTGCTCTATTTTGGGCTCTCCGCATCAGTCCTCTCATTTTTTTTCTCTCTTCCTATTTTTACTTTTGGACTCACCATAACGCAGACACAGACGCACACACACATACTGCATGTGCACATGATGGCAAAGGAGAGAGAGTCTCACCTTGGGATGCCCTCTGTTCAGGTGTGTTCTGGTTGGGAAGTGTCACACTGACAAGAGAATAAACTCAATGTGACCGGGAAAAAAAACCCCTGCCATCAGCATGGAAGTTTGTGGCTGTGGAAATAGGTGGGAGATGAAAGAGCATAGAGCAGAGACTGCAGCAGAAAGACAGAGAGAGGGAATCCTGGTGTAAATGCGTCACTGCTGCCTCTGCCTCCTCTCCGAGGGGCTGGAGGAGGAGAGATGAAAGCAGAAAAAAGGAGGTGAGGGAGAGAGGGGCGAGTACAGGGACAGGCTGATTTATGAGTTTCTGTTTCTGAATCGTGCCGTCTTCAGGGACTTCAGTGAGATGAGCCGATCTGGAGTTCACACGCACACACACACAACGTGCTCACGCTGTAGACACACGAGACGCATGCAGCTATGCAGCTAGTCACTGTGTTGGCAAAATCCTTAAAGTAGAGATCACATCATGGGGGAAGTCTTTTTCATGTTATGAGGTAATGAGTGTGTGTGTGTGCGCCAGGGTGCGTCTGTTTTCTGTGGCAGATGGTGAAATAAATGAACAATCATCCCAATCAAACATAGCTTGGAATCTGGGTTGGAAGCTCTGCCACATCAACAGAGGGAGACAGATCGTAGGAGGTGAGGAGTAGGAGAAGTCGCAGAGGAGATGGAGAGGCAGAGGAGCAGGGGACGATGGGAGTGAAAAGAGGGAGGTGAAGGACCAACATGATGGAGAGGAAGAGCAGATTCACAACAACGTTTTGAGCTGAGCGATAGAGGCTAGACCAGATAACAGGAAAGGACAGAAGAGAGGGATCAGACCTCATTACGAGTAAATGAAAAGATGGATTTTTCTCAAGTCAGCAGTTTTAAACCATTTGCGCATAATTTTACTACAATTACACACAATTGCTATGCTTCAATAATTTTGTTTTGCAGGACGTGTGACACATTTTTGATCAGTTAATCTAGGAAACAAACATTTATATGAACTGCATATGCCCTTTGCATCAAAACAAAATCTTCAGACATAAACGCATTATTTTTCTGTAACAGTTATATATACAAATAGCCTGAGTGTCGAGTTACATTCAGATTTGTTAGACCCCTAATGAATATATAAAAGGTCATTGCAGTGCAGTAGAAAAGATGTGTTGACTTTTTAAGTTTTTTGTTGTTGTTGTTGTTGTTGTTGAGAAAAGGTCTCTCCTTAAATCTAACCAAGTGTGTATGTAGCCTAAAGCCCTGGTTTCTGATGTACTTTCTACAGCCATTCAGCTGACTTCTGTGCAGCAGTTCAGCATTTGAGAAGATAAATTACACTGTCAGACAGGTTTCATGGTACCGCCGGGTACAAAGTAATATACAAAGCAAATACGGAAAGGACAAAGGACACTGCAACTTAAACTGGTGCACTCATCACGTGAAGCAACGCATACACACACAACGCATACATACATACACACACAACCCACACTGGCTGCTGGCCCGCTGAACGGCCTCCTCCGGGAATGTGATTAGGTTATTACATCTGATGGGATCGAGTTTGCTCTTCTCTAATGAAAGAGGGATGGACTGGAGCATGAAAAACGAGGACGTGTCTGCGGAGAAATGGATTGCGAGAGAGGGATAGAAGAAAAGGCACGCGGATGTAAAGACGGGGGTGAAAGGTTAAGAGGAGAGACTGAGGCTGGGTAATGCAGAGGTATGATTGTGATAGTGGGGGAAAGGGGAGAGAGTGGGAAGGGTGAAGGTGAGAGTGAAGGAAAAGTGGAAGAGGGAGGGGATGGATGAAAAGAGGAAGTGCGTGTAGTGAAAAGGTGGTGTTAACCTTGTTTTCTTCGGGATGAAGTTAATATTCCTGCACTATTTTGATATTTGAATATAAAATAAACCATGCACATTAATGTCGACATCTTTACATCCCATTGTGTTACTCATTTCAGTGTGACTCATTTCTGTGTGACTCATATCTGTTTTCTCATAAACACTCAGTTCTACTTAAATATGTCAGTGCGGTACATGAGAACACCCTGTCATCTTCTCTGTCTCATTTCCCTGCTTCCTCCTCGTTCACTTTTCATCAAGGTCTTAGAGCACCATCAGCCCTCCAACCATTTCAGTAACTGCACATGAGGATGTTTCTTGCTTTCTCCCCAGCCGGATGCTGTGACTGGTAACTGCCCTGAACCTGCTTCACTAATATCATCTCCTCTTATCCCCACATGCAGTGGAGAGAGACCAGAAAAGCAAAACAGATTGAAATGTATCTGCACTGCTGAGAAGCTTTGCCAGTAAGATTTTGGCAGTAGCCCCGAGGCTCTGTAAATTGTGACCATAAACGTTGAACAGCTTTTAAAGCCAAGTTGACCTGAAGCAGGGAAAATGGGGCAGATGGTGATAATACGACTAAAATGTGGTCTAATGTGAGTTGTTTTTAACATTGCATGGACTTTGGACTATGAACTGTTGTGATGGGAGATGATGGGCCTCTGTTTGTGGTGCTTCACTGCTTCTTGACCAGCTCATCTGGAGTGGGCTTGTGTACTGTGAGATCTCTCCAGTGCATTCATGTTTGTGTGCATCCATGCATGCCTAATGGCTTGTGTAGGGGAATCATTGTCTTGCATCAGCAGTCGTGTGTGTCTAAATATATATGCATGTGTGTGTGTGAGAGACATACACAGAGAGAGGGAGCACAATGGTGATATATCTCCTTTAACCATATAAAGTCGCTGCTTTCAAGCCCATTGGAAAAACAATGTATTAATTAAAACCTAACTTTCAGAACATTCAGCACACTGAGCACTTAATGCATAGTAGCAGTACTATGCATTTGTAATTGTGTGTACGTTCATTTAGTGCCTGTGTGTAAGTGTTATCACAGTCTCTGTAGGTGTGAGACTTTGCGATGACAGTGTAGTACAAATTTAACAGGCCCTTGCAAACGCTCAGTGTCGTATTGTGATATTTGTGTTTTGTTTACCTTGCATTGTAATATATTTGCACAGCCGATGATAAAGTCTAACACTAAGCCCTTACACATTATACAGTGACAAATAAATACAATCAGTGCCTTATATATGCCTATTTAACAAACTCACCATCCTCTATTTAGGTCTATCAGACGGTTGAAATTGTTGTGTGTGAAAACTTTCAATACTTGATTGTGAATGCAGACATCATCATCTATCACAGTTTATTAATTTCTCCCTTAAGCATTATTCCAAATTGTTCCATTGCCGGAGATGTGAATGTCATACTCTGTTGTTTTCCTCTTGTTTTTCTTGTTGTGTCTGTTATAGATTAAACATCTTGAAGATGAACAAAACGGATATTAACAGAGACAAAAGATTCACAACAATCCTTAATCAGAACAACCCACTGCCAAAGTTATTTCCTCTGTAAACTGACTCATGAGTTTGATCCAGTCGGGTTTTAGTGCGTTTTTAGGTGGCTATTAAATAGATTAGTGCTAAATGTTAATATCAAACGTATCTACAATAGCCCTCATCCAGTGTGTCACGACACAGACCCCATCTGATTGCTCATAGTGCTGAGGCATAAGTTGACCTTAGCAAGTGAGACCAGGAGGAATCTATGTCAGGCCTGGATTTGTCACTGCCAGGGGAGGGAAGCCAACCACCGTACACTTTATTTGATCTTGCCTATAGCAGCATTACCTCACCATTTGTGTGTGTGTGCGCGTGCATGTGTGCCTGTGTGAGCGGAAGAAGCTAGACAAAATTTGAAAAACAACGTGACCGTTGTTTTCTGTTTACTGCAAGTCTGCTGCTCTCTCATTGCTGGATCGACTTCTAGGACACATTAATACTTGTGCCTGTGCATGCATACATATGTGTGTGTTTCTGTGCATGTGTATGTGTGCCTGTGTCTGTGTGTGTGTGGGGGGGGTGTAGATCTGAAGACAGCAGGAGGTGTTGACTGTGGAGATTAAAGAGGAATTAGAGAGAGCAGAGCACAGAGAGCGACAAGAGAGTAAGACTCTGAATATTCAAATCTCTCATTTTAATTCTGCTGCAGATTACTGAATCTTTCATCTAAAGGAGGATCGACCTTACACCGCTTGCTTAGCGTGTGTGTGTGCACGTGTATATGTGCGCGTACATGTGCATGTATGAGTGTGTGTGTGTGTGTCACACACAGAGACAGACTGGCTCACGGCGATGTCAGGCAGACATCTTTTTTATTTTCAGTAATGGAAACGACAGCCTAGTCCCCTTTAATATACAATATCACCACATCACACTGTGAGTAACAGATAAAGGTAGATGTATAAGTGCAGTAGTATCAGAGATTAGAGATTTGTTTTCTGCTCAGAAGAGTCCTGCAGCTGTGGATGGGGGGAATCTGTTGTCAGTATGGAGAATGTGGAGAGTGTGTTGCACATTTGTCATGTTTGGTTTCCCACAGGTGTGTGTAGTGTGGTGTAGTGACACCCGGGACTTAGGTTTTGCACGTTGTTTTTGTGTTCCTGTGGTGTCAGTAGTAACAGGAAGTACTTCAGCACAGGTAACTTAAGTATCTGCACGTCTTACTAAGATGGAGGGAGGTGTAGTGCAGTCCAGCAGAGCACGGTTGGTTCATACTGTAACAGCCACTGGAGGAAGAAAAAAGTTTTCGGTCAGACTTTTTTGCTGATACAAACTCCTGGCCTATTATCACAGAAGTAAGTTCCAATTTAGTGTGTGTGTGTGTGTGTGTGTGTGTGTGTGTGCGTGTGTGTGTGTGTGTGTGTGTGTGTGTGTGTGCTGTGAGTCTGTATGAATAATGTAGTGGACAGTGGTCACCATTTTTATTTGCATTAACTACTTTTTATAATCAGAAAACACGCCACCTCAACCTGGGAATACTTTAACAGTGCACCTCAGAGTGCACACCACTGCTGTGTGTGTGTGTTAATGTGTATGTGTGTGTGTGGGTGTGGGTGTGTGTATGTGTGTTTGGGAGTAAAGCCAAAACAAAGCAGAAAAAGCGCAGCATCAGTGGCTTTTCTTGTTGAGGAGACATTATTTAGGGCTCGCCCCTCCTCTTGTTCTCCTTGTGTTTTCCCCATATTCCTCATCTTCTCTGTATAAACTCTGATTCACCTTGTTGCCTTATTCGTTTTAGTCTTAATATGATAATAGCAGCTACAGAAGCCAGTCATATCTAGTCCATATATATTTACCTACTTTATTTGTGTTCCTATAGCCCAGTTTGATAAGACATTATCAGTCACATACAGTATGTAGGAATATTAAATCCCAGTCCATCACTGTGATTCACCAGCTTCTTTCTTATTTACTTTTGCCATTAGTCACTATTAGTGACCACTACAGCAGGATATACAGTAGACATGGATCCATTAAAATGTTTATTTGTATAGAGGGCTGTAATTGAGACTGGCAGCCAGGCCCACTGGGTCATTATTAGACCAATTAGGTGCATTAGGCTCACACAAAACTTCCTGTAACATTCATTTCCAGTGTGTTGGTGGGGCCTTTGTTTACTGGCATGCTCTTATGGTGGGTCACATGCAACACACTCATATTCAACCAAACTGCAAGAATAAACATCATATATTGGAAACTTTAGTGGTATAGAATGTCTGTAATCTTTTGTATACTGAATCTGCAGGTTGTGTGACACTGATAAACTGAGTGAGGATCAGCCTCAGTAGGAATTTTACAATGCAACAAGTTGTGTTTGGACGCATTGCCCTTGTGTGTGTCAAACCCCTTTCCTTCCTTTGTGTGAAGTCAGTGAGCCCACTGTGTGTTGTTGCTGGTTGGAAATGAAATCCTCATTTGTATTCACCTTAACCTTCTGCTGCACGTGGTTCGAGCATGTGTCCATGTTGGTGATCCTGCTCAACTGTGTGACCCTGGGGATGTTCCGGCCCTGTGAAGATGTCACCTGCCAGTCAGAGTGGTGCCGCATCCTACAGGTCAGTGTGATGCTCTCACAGGTATAACTGGGCATCAAAAAACTTTATCACCCCTATATGCTTTACATACACCAAGTATACCCATGATAATAGTACGCCTGTTCATGTTACTTATTATTATTATTATTATTATTAGGCTTATTAACCTTATTAGGCTTCGTAAGATGACAGTGATAGTATCTGTATTGATGTTTGAATAGTAAACAGATCATCTCTGATTTTGTTTAAAGGTCTCAGTAAATGACTGATGATGTGGACTGATTGTAGATAAAATACTTCCTCCATAAGATTTAAGCTTCAGTTTTAGGTTGATGTGAAATGAGTTCATGAATAAAAACAACATCGAGTGTAAATGGTGAAATGAATTTGTCTCACATGTCTAATATGTTTCAGTGGGCTCTCACTGTAAAGTCTTGTTAATTGTTGCCTTTTTTTTTGTTGCTGTCGTAGACGTCAAGTTAATTAAGACGCAGCATAACCAAGTTAAGCCAGAGCTATTCCCTGCTGGAATGAAACTAACTAATGGAGACAACCTCCACTTGCACATCCTCAGTTTGTTTCTTTGTTGATGAGGAAGTAATGAGATATTTACTCTTGTTGATATTCTTGTCAGGGTCAAATGTTAATTCTGACCGTGCGTTTGGTTGGTTATGTGTGACCAGGTGTTGGACGACTGTATATTTGCTTTCTTCGCTGTGGAAATGGTCATCAAGATGGTGGCCCTGGGGATATTTGGCTCCAATTGTTACCTCGGTGACAAGTGGAATCAGCTTGACTTTGTCATTGTCATGGCAGGGTGAGTATCCCATGATGCTTTGTTGCCTCGTGCTCACAAATTGCTCAATTTTCTCTGTCATCTGCAGCTAGATAATGGCTGTCTGCTTAGCATAAAATGACATTTCATTTCTCCCTGTTACTCTGATGCTGAACATAAAGAAGACAATCAGACAAGCGTGGTAGCAATCTCTTCCTCGCACGCACACACACTGGGGAGTAAGCTATTCGCTACTTACAGCAGACACATGACAAAGATGTATGTTACAGGTGCTTTGTTTAGACCTGTGGGTGTGTTTTTGAGTCTCTTTCTGTTTTTTTCCCTCTCCTGGCATCCTGTCATTATCAGAATAGAAATGTTCTTTTCATAATGTAAGCGAATTGTTGTTTTCTGAATCTGTGTCGCTTCCATCTTTGCAACATATGACAAATCAGCCGCATACCACACTCCATTAATCTAAAAGGTTGCAGTTTTTACATTTATTATAAATTCTTAATTGGCATCTTGTATCAGTAGGATAAAAATAAGACAAGACGAACGATTCAGAGTTGATGGACTAAATCCTTGTCATGCTGTTGTTTGATGCAAATAAAGAGAACATGAAGTAAACACCTCTCTCCATCTGCCTTTCTCTGCCTGGAATCATGTCGTCAGTATGCTGGAGTACTCTCTGGATGGCCCTAACGCCAGTCTGTCAGCCATCCGTACCGTCCGAGTGCTCAGGCCACTGCGGGCTATCAACAGAGTTCCAAGTAAGTCCATATAATACACTACTTTTTTTTTCTGAGAACCACTGAGTGTCAAAAAAAACAACAGAATTTTGTTTGTTCCCGTAATGTACTTTTATGTATATACTATGTACTATGTTTTGTGCACTTACAGGTAAGTTGACCATTGATCCGGGATTTGACGTTGGCTTTAATCTTATTTCCAGAGGTTGTGCCCTGGCACATAGTTTGTCATTATCCTAAAAGCTCTGTGACAGGAGTGACCATGAATCTACAGCTAAAGAGGATCACGGGACCATAGTGTCATAACAGCGTGCAAGTTTATTAAGCAGCATGCATTAGGCAAGCTGCCCGGCTGTTTGTCAGGCTCACGCCACCAGTAGCAGTAGTCATTCAGTACACATCTCCTAGACAGTTTTATGAAAGGGGTGTCACACATTGTCTTGTTTTCATATACTGGTCTACTTTAGTCTATTATCAACCTGTATGGCATTTCTGCTGATTACATTGACTTAATGTTCATACACATACACAATGCATCTTAATGAAAAACATCTATTCATCCTGATGGAAAAATGAATGGGAGTATTATCTATTTATTCAAACTGTAGTTTTTTATTTTACACCTGACAAAGTAAATGTTGTCCAGGTTGTACGTGTGTGTGTGTTTAACATGTTGTTCACATATCACACAAGTTGACCGGAGATTCTCCCACATCAATGATGATGTCATATGCTAAGTGTGTTTTAATCTGTGTGTGTGTATGTATGGGACTGGGTGGATGTGTTATTGCGTGTGTACGTGTGTGTCCGGATATGTGTCTGGGTGCTATGGGCACTGCAGATAACCTAAACACGACCATAAAGCATGGCGGGTTGTTTCTCCTAAGCTTTCATCACAAACCATCACACACTTTGGGGCACAGGCAGTCATTTTTCTAGCACTGTGAGGACAAACACACTTCACAGTTACCTGAGCGACGAGCTTGACAAGCCGTGCTGCAAAGCTAAACTTAAATTATTGTAACAAGTTTTCAGTTGCTCCCCGAAGGCTCCCTGACACAGGGAGGTAGATGGAGAGACGTAAAAGGAAGAGAACCGCAATGAGGGTGACAATAAAGAGGTGTCACCTCGGGCTGCAAACTTTAAGGTCAGTTTAGATACAGACAAGCACAAACATAGCCCAAAGCCCTTACTGCGGTATAATCAAAAGTACACACAAAGCAGAGGGAACACAGGGATGTTTAAGACTGGCTAACTTCATTTCATTTATTTGAAAAGATTTTTTTTTCTTTTCTTTTACTTCTGACCAGTGATCACAGATTGCTGGGTGTAAACGAGCCAGGCTAAAGTTTTCCCTGCCAACTGTATACCTCTGTTTGTCTTTCACCAGTCGTCTACCAGTCTACCCGCTCTGTTTGTCTTTGTACCAGAGTGGATGGGAAATATTTCTTAGACAGATGCTAAATGTGTTATTGTGCTGTAGCCTAGATACTATAAGAGGCTCTCTCTGTTTATTTCATGGTTATGAGGCTGCTTCGTATAGGGGGCCCTGCAGAACGTCTGCCAACTGACGTTCACACAGCTCGTGCATGTGCGCACACAATCACGCACACGATTTTTAGATTGATTATATTACTAAGTTTAAGGTTACGTTCTTAACTGGCAATATGTGGTAAAATATTTTTTATAAAGTTCAGCCAGGAAATACTGAGTCCAGTGGCTAAATGTGGCAACGTTTGGCTAAATTTGCATGGCAGTTGTTTTTTTTAATTCTAGCATTATTTATTCATGTATTCTATTCCAAATAGATGACAATCAAGATAATAACATTATTCATTTCTGTATTTAAAAAGAAGTCTCAATAATTAATGACACCTTCATGCACAATTCAGCTAAATTTTCACGGAGCATGCACTTTGATAATATTTAGCTTATGGCGCAAAATTGAATAAGAGCACACTGATCTAAAGGTTAATCGTAAAACTCATAAATAAACCATCTGCTTAATAATGACATAAATGATTATAGATTCGAGCAGCGTGGGGCCCCTTAAGCTAGAAACTGGAGGGAGAGTCTCATCATTTCCACTGTCAGATTTAGCAGGTACACTGTGGTGCTGCCATAGAGAGACATCACTGTATTGTGAGTACTGTAAGTGTGGTCAATGTGACAGGGCTGGACAGAACACATGGTGAGGGCCTTGGGCACTCCATCCCCGACTGCTGACACTAAACACATCTGACAATGTGAGATGGATGCTGAGCGCGTGTGGTTAGGTAATACTAGCCACAGGAAAGCTGCAAGTTCAAATCCCTGAGGATGAAGTAATGTCAAACTGTCACTCTGGGTATTGTCATCGCTTAGAATTATATAGGCTGTGGGCATGAAGTTGTGGGGTCCAGGATCAATAGAGCTCAGTGTGTGCAGTAAACAGAGGCCTGGGAAAAGACTCGCTGCTGCATCACATACAAAAGTCAGGTGCCTCTCATAGTGTCAACGTTAAACGTGTGTGTTTGTGTATATACATATATATATATATATATGTGTATGTAATATATATATATATATATATATATATATATATATATATATATATATATATATATATATATATATATATATATGCTCGTGCATAGTGGAGAGCAGAATTAATCAAAAGAGTCACGACTTGTTACATATTTATTCTATGTGTCTCACTATACAGGTATGCGGATCTTGGTGACGTTGTTGTTGGACACTCTTCCCATGTTAGGAAATGTCCTCCTCCTCTGCTTCTTTGTCTTTTTCATCTTCGGCATCGTGGGAGTCCAGCTGTGGGCGGGACTGCTGCGGAACCGCTGCTTCCTGGGAGAGGATATCATAACGTAAGGAATTTGATCCCGGGCCACAATTTTGCACTTCTTTATCTCATTTTGTGCTGGAAGTGGCCCCAAGGCAATTCTCTTTTCACAATCTCAGTCAAATCATGATCTGATTTGTGGGAAGATGCAGCGTGCTGAGAACAGGTTCAGATTCTAGTCTCTTTTGCCTGAGTTTAGAGAAAACAGGTAAAAGTGAACTCTACAAACTCCACAAAGAGTCGTAGATGTTGCAATCAATTTAATTGCCCCTCAAACAGTACAGCATCCAGCCTGCTTGGCAAATGCTGCTGACCATCAGTGCCTCCAGCATGCACATTAGACATTTTCAAGCTCCTTTTTTTTCTCTCTATGTACCACTTTCTTTTCTGTCTGTCCTCCATCTGTGTTGAGTTGTCATAGGGAAAGTCATTATCTGAGCAGGCATTTGTCGCCTGTAGCTTAATGCAGAAGTTGTAAGTTGCTGAAGTACACCGAGTCATCGGGATGTAAAGCACTGTGTGACCTCACGCAGATAAAGTGAAAAGATGGCGATAAAATAATGTGGATGTGGAGAATGTTAGATGAGTGTTGTGTAGTAGGTGTAATCATCACGTGAATGCATCAGCTCTGAAACTCAAAGGATGTCATTTCCTCTTTGATGCAAAGGATGTGGTTTTCATGTTTAGAATTGTATAAAGTAAAACCTCCACATTTTACAAAACCCACGAATAAATATTACACATACACGAACATCAATATAGAGAGATCTCAGACTCACTAATTGAGTCACTATAGTAAAATTATACAAGAGCAAAAAGAAAACAATGCTTCAACACTGTCTGCCTCTGGAACCAAGACAAAACAAGTCCTTGGACTATTGTGTTTCTTTATGTAATGGTACAAATTGTTCCAGAGTTAATGTTGCTGAATCCATTCTGTGTTTAAGAAAAAATGAGACAAACACAGAAAGTCAACAGCAGCTTAATATTTCATAGCTCAGGCTTTTCCCCCTAATAGCCAGCCTTATATTTTCCCCATGCTATGCCTTTGTGACTGGTACAGTGGAATACATGGCCACTGCTGTTGCTGGATGTCTTTCAACAAAGTCCATCTCAGGAATCCTCCAGGGGCCCACTGAATAACAGCATGATTTTCCCTGCTGGCAATGGATGTGTAGGCCCAGGACAATCAGGTCAGCATTTACAGTCACCATGCCACCAGCTCAAATGGTGTGCAAGCAAACGCAACCAGAAATTCAATGTGCAGGGTAACGACGCAGTGTAGTTTTATTTTTTTTAAAAGTGTTAAAGTCCACTACAGGTTGACAGACGTCAGACAAATATACATAAAGTTGGGCAGATTTAGTTCCTATAAAAACGGGTCTTCCCTCACAGACACTTCAGTCTGTATAAAGGAACACTCACTGATGCAGAGAGCTCTTCACTTTAAGGGGATTAGCCTGTAAACTGTGGGTCATTTTCACCCACCATCTACCATATATGGAAAACAGCTTTCATCGTGGATACTGATTGATGTCTGGTTCCCCGAGTCTTTGACTTTTGTGCCGTTTTTCCTCTAAATGCAAAATGTCCTGAACACAAGAAGCATGCAAAAAAAGATAGTAGTTTTGAATCTGATAATCATTGTATGGGATTTGTTAGTCCACTAAGCACATGTGGCAATGAATGCACAAACAATGGACATTAATAAAATATTAGATGTGATTATAAGAACCTATAATTTCTACAATAAGAAAACAGGAAATCCATATAAGCATCCTATCGACTGCGATGCCACGGCTTTGTGTCTTACACTTGTGTTGTCATTCTTTTCTCCCATCCAGGATGTACAACTTGTCTATGGGTTCGTACTACATGTCTGAGGACGGTGAAGACAGCCCGTTCATCTGCTCAGCTGCGAAGGAGAATGGGATGCTGCGCTGTCACGATGTGCCACCGTACACTGAGGGCGGGGCCGAGTGCTCACTGGCAGCTCCCCATCAAAGTTCAGCTCTGATTGGATCGGCCCCTGTGGTGGGAGGAGCCAGCGTTAATGGCTGCGTTAACTGGAACCAGTACTATAATGTGTGCCGGCCCGGCAACCTCAACCCTCACAAGGGAGCTGTTAACTTTGACAATATTGGCTACGCCTGGATAGCCATATTCCAGGTAAGTGGGATAAAAGTGCACACATACACATATGGTAGTTCAATAGCTCCTGTAACCTGAACATTTACTTTCAGCTTTTTATCTGCCACATACGTGACAAATATTTTGCCCGTACGAAAACAGTCAACCAAAAATGTTGGTGCGTTAATGTATCAGTCATCCTGTCAGGAGTTTTTCCACTCATGGCGTCAGAGGCCGTGTATCAGGATCGTCTTGACACACTGGTTTTCTAAATGTATTTTTCCTTCTCCCTGCTGGCTGATTGCTTCCCCCTGTGGAGACAGTGACAGTGACAGTCTTTGTGTTGAGCGCTGTCTGCACTGCTGTGATATGAGTTCCAGCCTTTCTAATAGATTTGGACAAGACCCACTGATAGATCTGTCCCTGTGTGCAGTGGGCTTTAACGTGCACTACAGGACTTTCTCCGAGCCATTCCTACAGTATTGCTGGACACACGCAGACAGACAGCTTTCCTGCGTGCGTGTCTGTGTGTGTGCATGTGTAGTGAGGGGGTCTTAGCTTGCAGTCAGAGGCTTAAACGTCAATAGGAATCAACATGGTAAACAAAAGTTCAAATCTACAGAAACAGTGTTTATGCTTTTTGAAATTGTGAATTATAAAACCACAGTCAGCGACAGTCAACTTCCCCCAAGGGGCAAAGATGGAGCAGTGATGAAAACGAATTTAAAAAATGGATGGACAAAGTGATTCCAGTAGACTAAAGATGGGAACCAGGGGAAAGGGAACTTTCAGTTGGCAGAGCAGAGCGGTGTGGAGAAGGAAGTGCTCGACTGGCAGGCAGAGGAGCGAGGCGAGGCGAGGCGCTGTCTGGCACAGCAGGAGCATGAGGGAAAACTAGCAGGCCTTGTTGTTGGGAATTGATTAAGATGATGCTGGAGTACAAAGGAAGACGTGTTTGTGCAGTGAAAATACACAAGGAGACAACTGAAAACACAAATCTTTGCCAGTTCTTAACGACTGCACGATTCTTACATACAACATGTCACATCTGTCAGCTTAAGAACAATTTGCCAAAGTGCCAGTGCATTGTTTATTGCATGTTACACACAAAACCCACTTATGCTTAATTAAGAGACGAAGAGCAAGTGGATTTGGACGCATTCTAAATGCACTTGTTCCATGTGCCTTAGACCATCGGCTGATATAATCAAAGCACTGTTCAAGGACTACCAATAGGGTACATTGTGTTTAATACTGTTGAGATGGAGGCAGGGACAGAGGGGGAAATTGCAAAGTAATGGAGACAGGAAGCAAAATGATAGAATGAATGTAAGAAAAAAAAACGAGTGCGCTATATTGAATGTAAAATGAGGTGCTTGGCTTGTTATCCCAGTCTACAGCTTTATTCCCTCAGTGTCTGTAAATGTAAAGAACATGAATTATACATTTCAGTACAGGGTTTTGAAAACATTTCAGCCCATAGCCCCGGATCGAGGCAGTTCAGGGTGATACTGGGACTCTGACTGCAGACTACAAGGAGCTGTTAAAATGCCCCCCACAACCAATCCTGTCGTTTTTTTGGCTCTTGTTTGACCAATACAAAAACTATACAATGACAGATCCCCCTTTCAATGTTTCCTATGTTGATTATAGAGATTTCTTCATTTTTCAGTGGAAATAACTAATAACTTCTCAAATAATAATTATTTGAGAAGTCATCCTAGAATGCAGTATATACTTCATGTGATTATGTGATGCGATTACTGATTTTACAGGGGATTTAGATCGTCACATGAGAGTCAGTTAACAGCGAAAAATCGCAGCTGAAAGCGACAGAATGATAAAACAGAGGAAATAGAGGAAGAACTGTACACGAAGAGGTAGATAGATAAATGACGAGAAGCGGAGCAAAAGCATCTAAGGGTAATCAGGGCAGCGTTTCCATCAGTCTATTGGTTAATGACCATTGACCCTGTGCACGTGGAGACACGTGTTCCGCCAGACCATCAGAGTTCAAGAACAGTGTGTTGGTCAAGTCCTTCGCTAATGACATATGAGAACATGTTCTCCTCCACATGCATGTCATTAGCATGAATTACAAAGCTGAGTGCTTCGCCAGCTCTGATCCTCAGGGGGGTCAGTAGCACAGGACGAGGGCTTTTGCCTGGTGTCAGCAAGTAATATGTTTAGGTTATTGGCTCCTTCCTCGTACATCTTATTGACAGGGTGGCTCAACACACACATCACGACGTCCAAATTATATTTGCTCAAGAGTCTGTAATGAATGTCAGTTTTTTTGTTTTGAAAAAGATCATTAATTGTGCAAAGGTATGGAGCGTTGTCTAAAACATGTGTACATGTGGGTACATTATTTTTGAGTCTTATTTTGTTTAGTTTGCAGATTATTAGTTTTGTTGACTGTGTGCATGTTTGCTTTGGCATCTAATTGGAGACTTAGACGCTATATGTGTTTCTGTAAATGAAGCGATGCTGTGATTATACTGTGAAGGTTTGTTTTTGCCCCTAAATGAGATCCCTTGGCAATTTTGTTCATCAGTTGATGTTGAGGAATATCCCATGAAAAAGGGGATGAGTCGTCGTGTCTGTTGGTGTCAATGAGTGTGTGTGCTCATTGTGGTGTCTGATGGTGCGTCAGTCCCCTTGCACGCACACACAAATGCACACCTTTTCTACGTTGGAGGTGCACCACTAGCTTTTGTCAAAGGACTCACAAATAAAAACAGAATGGGAAATACGCTCGATGTGACTGCTGTGCAATTTGAGTTTGTGTGCACAGTTTTGTGCATGTGTGAGTGTGTTTGTTTGCCCTATGTTTGTCAAGAAGCAGCAATGGGATGTTTTTCTTCTGTTTCTGTTCATTATAATGCAGCGTCTCCCTCGCTTTTCTCTGTCTCTCTGTCTACCAGGTCATCACACTAGAGGGATGGGTAGATATCATGTACTATGTCATGGATGCACACTCCTTCTACAATTTTATATATTTTATACTGCTCATTATTGTAAGTACCACCTTGTGTTTATTCTTAATGTGTTTTACCCTATATGATGTTTGAATTGGCTAAAATGATAAAAAAAAAAAACATACTCAAATATAGCATAAATAATAGCTTACATATTATTTACAATTTACTCAGAAATTACAAATGGAAAGTGGTTCAGAATTTAAAGTCATGTACTATTATGCACTAGTCATTTCTTTAATGTTATAATGTTCAGAAATACATGAAATATTATTATTCTAAATCCGGCTCCCCTTTATACAACTTTGAACACCTGACTGCATTGTGTATGTGTACACTCCTTGAAGTTACACTTGTGTTTTTTATTGCTGTCTTTATTCTGCTGAATCTCATAGACGTCGTATCTCGTGTAGTGTCTCTCTTTTCATGCTGTTGTGGGTTTTTAAAGAGCCCAGGTTCAGCTTCATTTCACAGTGCAATATGAGCTCTGTGCCTGCCTGTCATCTGATGTAGTGATTATTATGAAAAGAGGTGAAGGGGTGAGAGAGGTAGAAGTGGTGGAGGAAGAAAGAAAAGAAAAATACAAAATGATTTATAGAGAAAATAGGAGAAAACGACATTAAGATAAATGACAGTGTCAAACTGAAAGAAGATAAAGCTTGTCTAATTTCCTGTTGCTCTTTCAATAACATGCAGCAATGAAATGTTAAATTGATATTTCATTAGATTTTATAGACTTTTCTAACTTCCTGTTAAGGCCACCTCATCAGATTCTAATTAAAATGTCATACTTTCAAACTAAAAGCAAATAGAAAGTCAGTTTCATCATCCCCCGGATCTGGCCAAACAGATTTCATCTCAAAATATATGGTGTTGATTTTCTGTTAAACAAGGTGCATAGGTTGTTGTAATGACATTTAACACACATGTAGCATTATATTTCAGCTTTCTTTTTTTTTTTTTGCTTGCCTCTCCAACCAGGTGGGCTCTTTCTTCATGATCAACTTGTGCCTCGTGGTCATCGCCACCCAGTTCTCGGAGACAAAGCAGAGGGAGAATGCGCTGATGAGGGAGCAGCGTGCACGCTACATGTCCAACGACTCTACGCTCGCCAGTTACAGCGAACCAGGCTCCTGTTACGAAGAGATGCTGCGTTACATCAGTCACCTTTATCGCAAGTTCACACGCAGGCTGCAGAGGATATACTCTGGATGGCACAGGTTAGATATGACCTTACATATATGTGTGTGTGTGTGTGTACACTGGAGATGCAACACTGAAATCCACAAATATGATTTTCCTTTCCTGAAATTATACTAATGTTTTCCCAAGGTTCAATTAATTATGGCTTGACCGAGCACCTCTGTCTTTGCTGGTTCTCCTGAGTCTGTTTGTGAGTCTGTGAGTGAAACTGAATTGTGCTCTGTTATGAGCAGTTTGGTCTTCATTTATTGTCTATCAGACAGAATTACATGAACCCAAAACCCAGTTCACATTCACATTTCTAAAGATGCAAACACAAAAACACACACCACACTAATGTCCCCTCTCCCTTGTCCATGTCCTTTCAACAGTAAGCGGCGTAAAAAAGTGAATCCTAATGGCAGTGGCGGAGGAGGTAATGGTGGGGGTAATGGACACGGACACGGTTCCAGCAGGGGCTGTGGTGGATTGGGCCCGAATAGTGCACTGTGGCTGAGGCCGATCCATAACCTCCTGCAGCACCACCAGCACCAGCACTGTCGCCTCAGTAACGGCGGGCAGCACACCATCGGCGTAGGAACCCCTGAGCACATGGACAAAGCAGGAGGCGTCGGAGAAGGGGAGGAGCTGGAGATGAAGTCGCTTCCTGTGCGGAAAGGAAGTAGAAATGAGAATAACGGTGGTGGCGGAGGCAACGCGTCTGTGGTCACGCACGGCATGGGGGTGTTGCTCGGGCGGCTGAACGGGGGGATGAACTATCCGACCATTCTGCCGTCTTTTGTGTGCAGCTACAGCAGTAAGACGCCGCCGCCTCACTCGCAGCAGTCGCGGCACAGTCCAGAGCAGCACCCAGCAAATCACCCAGCGTCTGAACACACAGAGACACTGAACAAGCTCTACCAGCTCATGGGACAGCACAGTACGTGTCTTGTCTTTTTGTTCTCATTTACCGCCCTGTCTTGTACTTGAACTCGTGTCCTCTACCCCAGTTTGACCCGAGGTAGGCAGTGGCTTTGGTGTGTGTGTGTGTGTGTGTGTGTGTGTGCATGTGTGTGCGCTTCTCAAGCAGCACTTAAGGAGCACTGACAGGAAATCCATGCCTCGAGTGTTACCGTTATTAATCAGAGAGGTGCAGGGGGGAGGGAGGGAGACATAGTTAGTGTAAAGTAATGTAAACAAAAGGCAAAGTGTGCAGTGGTATTTAGAATAACATGGAAGATAAAGGGAGAAGAAACAGAGAGGACTGAGAGAAGACACATTAAGTATGAAAGATCTTGTTTACAGAAGGAGACGCTCAGAGAGGGAGACAGACAGACAGAGAAAAATAAATTACACCAATGGAAAGAAACAATTGAAACCGGAGACAGAGAGGGAGAAAAATGGAAGTTAACTCAGAGGAGGGCAGGAGGTAAAGAAAGAAAAGGATAGATATCATACACACAGGGGACGATATTAAACTGTTTGAAGGAAATCGAACAAGTTGTGGTGATACCCAAAACAAGATATATTGGTGGTTTTCAGAACCACAAAATGATATTTTGGTATTGTTTTCCATTTTTGCCCTTTCTTTTGGTGCTCAAGCAAAAAACTGGTTGTTTTGTGTTTGTCTCTGGACCTCTCATCTGATTGGCTGATTGTTTTAACGCAGAATCGATAATAGGTGGGCCAAGTGATACTGGGGAATGGCTGATTCACCTACCATTAGAATAAACTGTATATATACAGTATAGTATTTTTGGAACCTACTCACCCAACTCATGAGTAAGTAAAAATGAAATTGAGCAGTCAGCATTAAAAAGAAACAATGGATGGCGAGTCCAGGTAGGTTTTGCTGGGAGCATAATAGGGACGTGTATAGTTGTGATGTCACAAAATAACAGAACTCCTAACAGGTTATGATAATGGACTGTGCACCTCTCACCAGGTTCATACAGACAAGGCACCAAATCTCCAAACATAATGAAGTGGGCATAAATTAGTCCCCTGCTTCAGTAAAGAGTGAATGTGTGATAAATACAGAGGACAGTGCTGAGGCAGAGGCCAAGACAGAAGGAGGTGTAGGAACAACCAGAAGTGTGTTGAACGTGTTAACAGTCAATACACCTCTGACCTGAACGCCGTCAATATGAATCCTTTGGAGAGGGAGTGCACCACCTCACTTGAAAGTGTTACCTCTGCTACTAATCTGAGTTGAAGATTACACAATTGAATCTGATTGCAGCTGACTGAAAGCTAAAAAAATCTTCTCATCTCCAGTCACCGTCAGACATTTCTGAATCTGCCACTTTCAGCTTTGTCATGATAATGAGTCTGTGCTGAAGTTTGTTGGGATGTAATGGGATTTGAATCTCAATACCACTTTATGTTTAATTGGGCCCTTTGGGCTGCAAGAACACCCATGCAAGTGGGTGTATTTTAAAGTTAGGGGCTCTTGAATCTAATTGTAGCATAAATGTTGTCTAATTTAATTTAGTACAAGATAACTTAATGTGGTGCTGGAATGAATTGGAACAACCGCTTTGTCAGATATTTTTTTTTCTACTAAAGAAATGGAGAGAATGATAACACTCTGTCAAAAGGTATCGTCCAAATCGTCAGACGACCGGGGAAATGTATTCGCAGCAGTAAAACAATCATAAGAGGCAATAAAACATGAAAGCAGCTAAGCAGCTCTCACCTTTAAGTTTTTATAGCTCGAGATCTTAGATAGTGATGTGAAGAACCTGATGTGCCGTGTGAAGAGCTGATGGTATCAGTCGTCGTGCTTTGTTTCTGTTGGTTTCCATACTGGGTTTAAGAGGATGTAGTCAGAGAACAGAGGGTGAGAGGAGTCAGCCAGGATCTCGTGGTGTGGGCGAGCGCTCCGTGCTCACTGCACACACTTGTTTTGGCTCTCTGCTGAGATGGGACATCCCTCAAGCACGACGTGTAACATTGTTTTCCTCCAGCGCTGTCATGTCACCAAAAAGTCTCAGCATCTCGATTTTTTACTGTTTTGTCATGGAACATACCAAAGTGTTTGTCGAAAAGAAACCGCCTTAGCTCAGACGAGGGTGGTGTCGCAATTATGTATCCTACACTTACAGCAAAAAGCCTTTTAAGCCAAAGTGTTTTTTTCCCCCCAGTTATTAATGACATTCAGGCATTTAGCCCTGTGCTTTGCCTCTCAGACTAGATAGAGTACAATTTGTCCTACTTTGGTGGACGTGGTTGTTGGGTCTACAGGCAGTGGAATAGAAAACATCAGGGACAAGATGGGACTGAAAAAGTTCTTTCACCTAATCAATCTGTGTTTGTGGTTAAATAACATTTGACCTTTAAATACAGCAAGAGGGGGTGGTGCATTCACAGTTCTGTTTTCATTCATTAGTAGCTTTAATTAATGGCTAATTGCTGTATGTGTATGTACATTATTTATCTTTAACATTAGATATCATATATATAATACATATTATATAGTACAATTATAGCATATATAGTATTTGATATTAGTGGGAAATGTCCACACATGGAGAATTTCCTGACAATGAAACGTCTGTGCAACAAGTGATTACAAATAACATGACAGTTGACAGTTTCCACCTGTTTGCCCCATCAGGTCGTCAGAGGCTTCTGTACCAGCTGGCAGGCGTGGTGCCCAGCCCTCTGCTGCTGGAGCTGCTCAGCTGTCCTCCGTGTGCCCGCAGCCTGGAGACCTTGGAGCTGGAACTGGGAGACCTGGAGGGAGGCAGAGGAGAAGCAGGAGAGGGACTGCACGATTTCCCCCAGGTCAGACTGAAACGCAGTGCACTGATGATGGTTGTAAACATTGATGATAAAGCTTTGAATTTTAAATCAGCCTTTACACCTTTGTACTGTTACTATAAATAACTCATGTAGGTATCTTTGCTGCAGGGGGGAGATCTGAGAGGGGGAAGAGGTCGAAGCAGGCGGAGGGGGGTGGTGGAGTTCAAGAACAGAGCCGTCCAGGCCTGGACAAGCTTCAGGGAAAAGCTGAAGAGGATTGTGGAAAGTAAATACTTCAACCGGGGGATCATGATCGCCATCCTTGTCAATACTCTCAGCATGGGGATAGAGTACCATGAGCAGGTAGGATATATGCTGCATACATGTAATCACTTAAGATCAGTGGTCCACACTGTCATCGGGAAATAAGCTGTTGACAAATGACAAATGTTGGCTGTTACGTCGGGGTAGTTTCACTGAGGCCCCGTTTACACTTGATATTGTCATCCGTCCTGAGAGATCCAATCACAAGTGGACAGCTAGATAAAAATAGAGAGAGAGTGGAGGTGTGAGGGGCTGAGGGAAGCTATGCACAGCTTTACTATTAAACTTTACTTACTTACTTTATATCCAATAAAAAAAGAAATAACAGTGTTAATATTGGGGCCATGGCACAAATACATCATTTAATAATAATACATGAACACATTCACATCTGACATGACTTTAATGAGAATCTAAATGAGGGGATATGAGGATATTGGGCAGGTGGGGGTTAGACATGGATGACGTAACGTAGTGAGGGAGTAGAGGAGCACACACACACACACACACACACACACACACACACACACACACACACACAGATAGCTATCTGCACACTGCCACGTACTCTTTAGGATTATGTTTCTAGTTTACACTATGTGGCCAACATCTGGAAACTATAGGCCTGGTAATAGTAATAATAATACTGCTTCCAGTTGTACACACAGATTTGTGTGGATGCACAGACAAATTTACACCATGTTAAGTATATTTTATATGAGCACATGGCACACAAACTTTTCTCCTCCCTCCAGGAAAGCAACAGAAAAGCAAACAGATAAAAATCTAAAAAGAAGATTGTTGTGTGTGCACAGTCCAGTCCCTTCCCTCCTCCCTACAGCTCTCCCTGCCTTCCTTTCCTCTAATTCCCTCGCCAGGGGAGGTGTGTGCTTGTGTGCGTACGTGTGTGTGCGTGCACGCGTGCGCACATTTCTATCTTTGTGGTATAAACATAAGAAACGACTGGGAGAGCCATGGCCTTATTGGGCTAATAACCCACACACACACATACACAGAGAGAGACCGGCATGTTATGTAAGAGGTTCTCCTCTCCTCAGTACTCATCACCTCCCTTTTGTGACACCCAGCGCAACTTTATGAGGCTATGAGTGTAAATGTGTGAAGTGTGGAGTGTATGATCGTAGGAGGCCAAGTTTAGACTGGGAGTGACAGTGCAGAGAGAGAGAGAGAGAGAGACAGGAGGAGGGAGCGTATGAGAAAGGGAGACGATTGATGTTTGCATTGGCCACATTTATACCGACTCCAGACTGGATGTTGAGTATTGTTATTCAATTTGTTACTATTATTATTGTTATAAAATCAGGAATGGAAGTCCACATGTGAACTGATTTATGAAAACTGATTTAAAACACATGGTTTGGCAGATCATTAAAGTCACATTCCTGATGTTGATGCTCCATAAAGAGAATCACAAATCGACCCACACTGCAGCACCAAAATCTGACTCTGGCTTCTGAGAGGCAAATACATCCTGTTTGCATTACAGGAAGATGTTAATATTTTAATAATTGGTGACTGATGACCATGTTTGGTCACGCACAAATAACAGCCTGGGTGGTAAATCCTGAAATAATTATAATTATATGCATGTACTACTTCAAGTTTGAGGGTTTTAAGAGGAGCTGGAGTAAATCCCAGCTGAATTTGGGAGAAAAGGCAGTTTACAGCTTGTAAAGGTCATCAGTCGGCGGCAGGGCATTATACAGAGACAAACAACCATTCACACCTACTGTGAGTTTTCATTTAGCCTAACCCCCAGTAGGCATGTACTGTACACTGTGGGAGGAAGTCAGAGAAAAGTCACCATCGACGTTAGAGTCATGGCTGACCCTGCTTTGCCTTATAGCCTGAGCCATGGTTAAAAAATAATAAAATTAATAAAATAAAAATATCTATTTTTAAAATCTTCTCAGGAGAGTGGCATTAAATTGAAAAGCTCAGCCGCAAGCAGTGGTTTTCAATCTTCTTTTGGGACCCAAGCAAATTACCGAAAGTATATTGACCATATGGTGATGAGCTTATTCGTTTTTATTCATGGCACTCCAGCTCGTCTACAATAAGACTTAAAGTCATTTATCAAGTGTCCAGTGTTTCTTTTCTTTTCATAGCCATTTGTTCACACTGGGCCCCCAGTTTGAATAGAACCTGTATCTGTAATCCTTAATGCAGCTTGTCCTTCTTTTCAGTTTCATGTGCATGTAGCAGACACAGAACTCACTTTTAATTCATTGCTGTAACCCGTCATCTCATGTCAGTGCCCTCCTGCTAATCATATATTTTATTTTATATTGTGTCAACGTGTCCGCTATAGTGTTAAACAGTAATTTATGATAAATGAGTCGTTCGGGAGACATAACAATTGTGCGCTGTGGAAACAGTGGTTCTTAGAGGTAATGAAAATGCCACCAGTCCCCTGGAATATAATGGTGTAATGTGAGCATTGTGTGTGTGTGTGTGTGTGTGTTTTAAGATAGAACAGAGTAGGTGGGTAAGTGCCTTATTAAAGCTCTGTTGAAGTGCTTTTATGTTTTTAATGTGAGGCCTGGCTAGTCAGTGAAAACTCAGTCCACACACCCACAGCAGCAGGGCAGGTCGCTGTTGTCCACCCTGCTCTTTTTTTAGTATGGCTTTATTTGCACATATTCTACTGGTTGCACTTGAGTCCCCTGATGTCACATGTGGGTCCTTTTATAATTGCACAGGTACCGACTAAGTTAGTAAACCACAGATGTGCTCTGCTCCTCATATACATCAACCTATTATCCAATAATCTTCAATCTAAAGCAGTACCAGTGTGTAAACATACTCACTGACAGGTAAAGGTAAACTTGAGGGGTGCCTGTAGTGTGCGGTTCCTCACAGGAAACTGTGTCTGTGTGTGTTTGTGGAGGTACAGTGATGAGTGCTGTGTAGTATGGCGCCCTCTATCAGTGATCAATATCACAACCTTTGCGCTTCACCAAGAAGCGGCATAGGCCTGAATGGGTTATGAAGCTGTTATATAAGTGTTTGATTATGCAGACTGAAGGTATCATCTGAGGGCTGGAAGAAACACAAAGGAACAGATAAACATTGAAAAGTTAGGACAATGCCTGTGACTTGTAAAAGTGCATGGGAAATGAAAAAAAATGAAATGAAAAAACTGGGATGAAAAATGATCGAGGGATTTGACGAATGAATTTCATTAACATTAAAAATGTTCATTTGTGGTTTCAGGAAAGTGGACATCAAATAAAATGGAATAAAATGGCAGTAATGAAATTTATATGATTTAAAAATGGTTTGATCTGGATTTTATTTAAGATTGTGTTGCTTTGATAATCAACTGGGCCTCGTTCTTTCTTTCCTGTCTAATATTCATCATCCATAATACCCAATAGACATGTATCCTAAAGCTAGGCACTGTTATTATTTTGGCCAAAATGTCAATCAAAAGCCACACACATTGTAGAAAAAGAGCCAAAGTCAATCAGTAAGTGTATTGGTCGACTAAATTGGGTCTAAAATAATTAAATCACTGAACAATTTATTATGTTCACCATCCATTTGAATCTTTCCTTTTTTTTAATTGCACATTTTAATCACCATCACTTTCATCAGTATGTGTTACTTCATAGAAATTAAATACTCATAGAAACACGAAGATACATGCGGATGGTGACATTTTCATTTTGCTATTAGACAAGATTATTGATGGTTTAAAATGACTCGGGCATTTAGAGATCATAATTATTCATTAGGTATGAATGCCGGGGGGATCGTTTGGCTGTATTAAAGAGAAATGGACTGCAGAAGAATACATGGGAGAGAATGAGAATGTAATATAATGTCACCTCTGAGAGCATTTGAGAGCGCAGGAGAGTGATAGGTTTTTTTTTTTCTAATGGTGGACACCGCACAGATCCACATGTAGATCGATTTTATTTCATAACAGATTATCAGTATAGCAAGTCTGCAAGCATTTTTCCTAATTTGCTACTTAATTGGTCATTTAATGCTATGATTTACCTGAGTAGGTGGGAAACACATTGTACATAAACTCAGGTGTGCCACATTGTTGCTTAAACGGATGTTAACGTGTTTGACTAGAATACACAAAGGGCGCATCAATCCTTGAAATGGATTCATTACATTTCAATCACTGGTTGAACTCAAGCCCGAATGTTTCAACGTAGAAAGGTTGTGGCCCCATGATGCATTTACCCGAGCACAAAATCGCCGTGTTTTTCCATAAAAGACTCGACTGCAGGCTTTGTATGGGGGTTTCAGTGAAATCACTGACTGTGCTGTGGGGTAAGTGGAGTGGGTCAGCTGTGATACACGGGTGCTGCTGCTCCCGATGATTGATTGGCTCTGACTGCAGCTCTGAACTTGATTGATAATGTCTCAGCTCAGTGCACATGGACTAAAAGAGGTTTTACAGTTGTGGAATAATGGGGTGGAGATATTTACTGACTTGTTTCATTGGCCTCCTCCTCCTCTCTCCCTTCTCTTCCTCTCTTTCCTCTTGTATCCGTTCAGCCCGAGGAACTGACTGTCGTGTTAGAGATCAGTAACATAGTCTTCACCAGCATGTTTGTCTTGGAGATGGGGTTCATGCTGCTGGCTTTTGGCCTGTTTGGATACATCAGGAACCCGTACAACATATTCGACAGCATCATCGTGATAATCAGGTAAACCAAACCCACCATACTGACTTGAAACCAGCTTGAAAGAGTGGATATAAAGGATTTTTATAAAGATGGAGGCCTCCTATTTGAGCAGTATTAATCATACAAACATGGGAATAGACATATGCTCATTGGATGAGAGTTACTGAGGATAACTACCATTGTAATTATATTCAGAAACAGAATAAGCAGAGAATCGTTGGCCCTTAACATTTCATGTTGTGTTACTAGTGCCACTGATGGGGAAATACTGCACACCACAAATTGTCTCTTAGTGAGTCTCTTTAAACCAAAACATACTCCAGTGTGGTGAAGATAACAATAACCAATGTAGCAGTCACCTGAAATATGAAATTATATATATGACTGTAATGACAGTGTTTGTTGCAGCTTACATGTGTAGGACATGCATTAAGTTGATGGGCTGTGTGTGGTTCTCAGCGTGTGGGAAATCATCGGTCAGGCAGACGGCGGGCTGTCAGTGCTGCGGACATTTCGCCTGCTGCGGGTTCTGAAGCTGGTTCGCTTCCTGCCCGCCTTGAGGAGACAGCTGGTGGTGCTGATGAAGACGATGGATAACGTGGCGACCTTCTGCATGCTGCTGATGCTCTTCATCTTTACTTTCAGGTACGCACAATAAAAAAAAAATCAACCTTCAGCCCGTTGTCCCCGATGATGCACGATTTGCGTCATGCACTGTTTTCATTAAATTAACTTCTCACCCAAAAGAGTGCAATAGAATTCAATCATGTGTGCATGTTGTTATTTCTCAGCATACTGGGGATGCATCTGTTTGGTTGTAAATTCAGCCTTCAAATGGAGAACGGGGACACAATTCCTGACCGCAAGAACTTTGACTCTTTACTCTGGGCCATTGTCACTGTGTTCCAGGTAAGTTATTTTTTTCTCCATAATTTAGAAAACGGGTCCAAATGAAAATATTGTCTCTACAGTGATTATCAAATCACCACCAGCTGCAGGTTACTTTAGCATAAAGACTGATGGTAACGTTCAGCTCATTACAGATTACATGATCTAAAAAGTGTAAAAACCACAAGCTTTGGTTTTATTGTCGTTTATATGTTGGACTATTCTGCACTTGGCATTGTAACCATCTGACATCTGTGCTGGTTGCCTGGAAACCTCACAGCGACGACAGGCCTGGTGCTGTGAAAGTGGTATCGATCTTCAGCTCTAACTCCTGGAAAGACCGAACAAGTGCATTTCCCAAAATGTCACACTTTTCCTTTTATGGAACATTTTGTTACATGCTCAGGTCATTAGATTCTTTTTCACTTAAACAAAAATGTTTATCGCTTGTTTACACATTTGTCATAGAAAAGTGATTGTTTTATAACAACATTAATATCAGCAGGCTACTCCTGAGCTGCACTGCTGTTTGCAGTTATTCACTTGTTGAAAAGTGGTGTTTTTATGACAGTGTATTTGTAAGAATGATACTGGAAAGTGTGTTTGATTTATTTTCTTTTTGTCAAACTGAGAGTGCAATCATGTGTATTTGTGTTTGTGCAGATATGTGTGACCTGAGTGTAATTATGTGTGTCTCACACTGCATGTGTGTTGTTATTTTATTTTAAGTTCCGCTCATTAGTCAACTGCTGTGAAGTGAAACATTTTGCTTATGCACACCCGCCACGTTTCGGTCACAATTATCTCTATTTCTTTGCACTGTCTATGTGAAGATATTGTTCCGTTGCACCAGAAACAGTAGATTGTCCTCTTTTCTATACTGTGTGTGTCAGCAGAGAAACAGAACACAGCCTGGAGTGGACGCCTGAGATGCTGATTAGGCATTTTATCCAGAACCTACTATCATATGAGGGAGTAGAGGACACTGCATATTTACTATAAATTTCTGCAGACTTGTTATAGTTCATACAAACCTATGCAAACGTGCACATGTGCATAAACACAAGCAGCACAATGAATCGCCTTCCTGTCACACTCCTTCATTAGCGGGCAGTGACCAGCAGAGTCTCTCAGCCACATCTTAAACATCAGGGTTTAAATACTTTCATCAGTCTCATGGATTTAAACACAGGCACACACAAATACACACACATAGAGTGCACACTTCATGGCAGCGTATAGTGGTCCCTGGTGTATGACTGGTATATGGAGTTGAAGTACTGGGTATGATGGCAATAAAAGTACTGGGTTCTTCATAAAGCATATATAACCCACCAGTGCTGTAAAGACTGATATTGCTCCATTCCTTTTCCATCTGTGTCACTTTCTCTTTCGTTTTGTGCGTTTGCTTTATGTCGTTTCCCGCACCTGTCTGTACGTCTGCGGACTCGTACTTGCTTTTTCATTGTATTGTTTCCTTCACTCTGCAGATTCTTACCCAGGAGGACTGGAACGTGGTGCTGTATAACGGCATGGCCTCCACCTCTCCGTGGGCGGCTCTCTATTTCGTCGCCCTCATGACGTTTGGCAACTATGTGCTCTTCAATTTACTCGTGGCCATTTTGGTCGAGGGCTTCCAGGCTGAGGTGGGAATGACAACACTGATTTCTGTATATTACATTTGGTTAGCTGTCTTTTTGATTTATCAGCATTTTAGTGTCAGTACTTTTTACATATTTTTAGTGTTTTGGTATTTTGATCACTGTTTATGTTGCACTATTCTTAGTGATGGATTCTTAATTCATCCTCTGCACGTTTGTATTACACAAGCTATGCACTCTCTGACCATTAGATTGATTTTCACACTCATTCCAGAGGAGCAGAGTAGGATTATTGTCTAATTCTTCACAGCATCTCTCCCCCATATGTATTCCTGCTGTATGAGGACCTTTGGTTGTTGTTAATTAGCTCCCATTGGGGGCCTTGGAGGCATGGACCCTAATCAAACTGTCACATCATGTAAGGCACCGCTGCTTTTAGAGGGGATGCAAATTATTACCAGCAGCACACACACACAGACACACACACACACACACACACACACACACTGGTAGTTTCACATAATTCAATAATTTTTCAGATTATCAATTCTTCAAAGTGTGTTCCAGGTGCACAGTGCACCTTCAACAAAGAGCAGGTCTCTGTGCTTGCTCTCGGTGTCCTGCTTTTAATAATTAGCACCTGTATTTGTCTCTGTGATCGTTAACTGAGAGGATAACAGCAAAGAAATGTGGGATTTTCATGGTCGTGTGCGTGTGTTGTAGGGCGATGCTAATCGGTCGGAGTCAGATGATGAGAAGAAATCAGACAACTTTGAGGAGGATGAAAAGGTCGAACAGCTCAGAGACACCGGTAGGTCACGTGACCGTTCTCTTTTCTCTTATTGTTTTATAAAAGACTTACTGTAGACGTTAACTGTTGCATTATGCCAACTTCTCCCACACAGAGCTAAAGATGTACTCCCTGATGATGACAGCTAATGGTCATGTTGACCCTCGCGGCTCGATGCCCCCTCCTATAATCATGCGAACAGCGGCTACACCGATGCCCACTCCGAAGAGCTCCCTGGGACCTGAGTCCCTCCTTGGGGATGAACTTGCCGGGATGCCTCGATATGGCGAGGCGGGACTAGGATTATCTGAGACGGGAGCAGGTCGTGCAGAGTCTCGCCGTGGAAGCGCCATCTCCGTGGACCCTCTAGCCTTTGACCAGCGGTCTTTGGTGAGTTTTACCAAATGTCCATTCATCTATTATCTGTTGAGGGAGCTGTCTCGCACACGACACAAACGTCCAGTCACATTCACACCTACAGTCCAATATGCATGTCTGTAGTACCTGGAGTAAAACCACACCGAAAGAGGCCCCGGTGAAAACTTTTAAGCACAGAGTTTCTATCAAACCCTAAATGGAAATTTGGAAATAACAACAACATTAAGCTTGTTTATCAGTTCATTTACAAACCAGTAATTATTTATCAGTTAAGTCTGAAACTATCACACTCACATTGAACACTTACTGCCATAAAAACAACTGAAAAATGTCCAAGTTGCCCACCTTTGGAACATCTGTCATACCATCACAGCTAAATGCCTAACTCAACCGTATTTCCTGTCCATGCAGAGCCTCTCCAGTCCCGCTCGCCGATCCCCTATTCTTCCGCGTGGGTCCGGCAGCTCTTGGGGAAGTCGCCGCTCCAGCTGGAACAGTCTGGGAAGAGCACCGAGCCTCAAAAGGCGAGACACCAGTGGAGAGAGAGAGAGCCTTCTGTCTGGGGAGGGAGGGGAAGAGGAAGATGGCGGGGAGGATAGGGGGGAGGCCGGTGGGAACAGCAGATTACCACTGGCGTCCTTGGAGCTGCTGCAAGCGTCCACTCTCATGCCTTCCATTATCGCTGAGTATGGAGACTGCAACGGGAGGAGTCTGACTTATGACCCGAACATGACCTCAGACACCAAGGACGATTCCTCGCCTGACGACGACCTGGACGACGATGTAAGTTACGGAGGTTGCGAAGTGCCTCAGAGAGAGATTATATGATGGGATTAATTGATTGATGATTACAATGGAGAAGGAGCAATAATGATCACATAAAACACAGCCATGAATAAGACATAAGAGGACATACGTAACCTAATCAGTGTATTCAGTAACTGGATACAATCATAACACAATTTGCATTATACAAACAACAAACAAGTTAGTTATTAGCAGTCAACAATTCAACCACTGAGTACTTCAGAGATGTCAGAGACAGTGTCTCTTTTAGGTATCGTTGTCCTGGCGACAGTTTTGCAGTTGAGCCTCTGTGGTTTTGTTTCCTTATGTAAATACTTAATCCCTTAATCCACCCCCTCTGACTGTTTACACATATTATATTCATTTTTCATTCATTCATTTTTCTCATTCTCTTCTCTCTTACCTCACTTACTCAATCCCCCTTTGTCTGTCTCTTACACTGGGATGTTATAGTGTGTGTTTTGTGTTCACACTGGAAGGCCTGCAGGGACACTAATTGTCATGCTGTAATTGATTGGCTTTAGCATTAATTGTTTTCTCAGTAGGAGCAAAAACAGCTTGTGTTTGCACACTCGCTGTGGTTGTGCATTTCGTGTGTGTGTGTGAGGGGTGTACTCGCTCAGTGGTTTAGGGTGACCTCTGTTATGACAGCGTTGATGGTTTTATTGGCTCCTAATTGAGTTTATGAACCCATGAAATTCACTCAAACAAAAGGACACTCCCTGGGTACTCTGAATATGGGAGGCTTAATGCAGACCCACCACCTGCGTATGTGTGTGTGTGTGTGTGTGTGTGTGTGTGTGTGTGTGTGTGT